>JBAGBL010000221.1:0-89706 GCA_036873955.1 Mergus octosetaceus
CAAGGCCCATTTTGCCTACCAAAAATTGCCCCCAAAGGAAGCCTTTGGGTACAACTGAACTCCAAAGGGGAGCCTTTACGCAGCCCCACATGCAACTGGACTCTCTGTGTTCGCGCTTTCTGAACAGCACTAAATATCTCTCTACCCGGAATCTGAGAGGAATTGAAATAGGTCCCCGGAAAACGTGTACAAGGCCCATTTTGCCTATCAAAAATTGCCCCCAAAGGAAGCCTTTGGGTACAACTGAACTCCCCAGGGGAGCCTTTACGCAGCCCCACATGCAACTGGACTCTCTGTGTTCGCTCTTTCTGAACAGCGCTAAATATCTCCCTACCCGGAATCTAAGAGGAATTGAAAATAGGACCCCAGAAAATGTGTACAAGGCCCATTTTTCCCATCAAAAATTGCCCCCAAAGGAAGTCGTTGGATATAAATGAACTCCGCAGGGGAGCCTTCACTTAGACCCACATGCAGCTGGACTCCTTGCGTTCGCTCTTTCTGAACAACCCTATATATCTCCCTACCCGGAATCTGGGAGAAATTGAAAATAGGACCCCAGAAATCGCGTACAGAGCCCCTTACTCACATCAAAAATTTCTCCGAAAGGAAGCTTTTGGGTACAAATAACTCCCCAGGGGAGCCTTTACGCAGCCCCACATGCAACTGGACTCTCTGTGTTCACTCTTTCTTGAAAACCCTAAATACATACCTACCCGGAATCTGAGAGAAAATGAAAATAGGACCCCAGAAAATGCATACAGAGCCCCTTTCACACATCAAAAATTGCCCGCAAAGGAAGCCTTTGGGTACAACTGAACTCCCCAGGGGAGCCTTTACGCAGCCCCACATGCAACTGGACTCTCTGTGTTCGCTCTTTCTTAAAAACCCTAATTACATACCTACCCGGAATCTGAGAGGAATTGAAAATAGGACCCCAGAAAACATGTACGAGGCCCATTTTGCCCATCAAAAATTGCCGCCAAAGGAAGCCTTTGGGTACAACTGAACTCTCCAGGGGAGCCTTTACGCAGCCCCACATGCAACTGGACTCTCTGTGTTCGCTCTTTCTGAACAGCCCTAAATACAGCCCTACCTGGAATCTGAGAGGAATTGAAAATAGGACCCCAGAAAACGTGTACAAGGCCCATTTTGCCTATCAAAAATTGCCCCCAAAGGAAGCCTTTGGGTACAACTGAACTCCCCAGGGGAGCCTTTACGCAGCCCCACATGCAACTGGACTCTCTGTGTTCGCTCTTTCTGAACAGCCCTAAATATCTCCCTACCCGGAATCTAAGAGGAATTGAAAATAGGACCCCAGAAAACGTGTACAAGGCCCATTTTGCCCATCAAAAATTTCCCCCAAATGAAGCCTTTGGGTACAACTGAACTCCCCAGGGGAGCCTTTACGCAGCCCCACATGCAACTGGACTCTCTGTGTTCGCTCTTTCTGAACAACGCTAAATATCTCCCTACCCGGAATCTGAGAAGAATTGAAAATAGGACCCCAGAAAACGTGTACAAGGCCCATTTTGCCTATCAAAAATTGCCCCCAAAGGAAGCCTTTGGGTACAACTGAACTCCCCAGGGGAGCCTTTACGCAGCCCCACATGCAACTGGACTCTCTGTGTTCGCTCTTTCTGAACAGCCCTAAATACAGCACTAATTGGAATCTGAGAGGAATTGAAAATAGGACCCCAGAAAACGTGTACAAGGCCCATTTTGCCCATCAAAAATTGCCCCCAAAGGAAGCCTTTGGGTACAACTGAACTCTCCAGGGGAGCCTTTACGCAGCCCCACATGCAACTGGACTCTCTGTGTTCGCTCTTTCTGAATAGCCCTAAATACAGCCCTACCTGGAATCTGAGAGGAATTGAAAATAGGACCCCAGAAAACGTGTACAAGGCCCATTTTGCCCATCAAAAATTGCCCCAAATGAAGCCTTTGGGTACAACTGAACTCCCCAGGGGAGCCTTTACGCAGCCCCACATGCAACTGGACTCTCTGTGTTCGCTTTTTCTGAACAGCCCTAAATACAGCCCTACCTGGAATCTGAGAGGAATTGAAAATAGGACCCCAGAAAACATGTACAAGGCCCATTTTGCCCATCAAAAATTGCCCCCAAAGGAAGCCTTTGGGTACAACTGAACTCCCCAGGGGAGCCTTTACGCAGCCCCACATGCAACTGGACTCTCTGTGTTCGCTTTTTCTGAACAGCCCTAAATACAGCCCTACCTGGAATCTGAGAGGAATTGAAAATAGGACCCCAGAAAACGTGTACAAGGCCCATTATGCCTACCAAAAATTGCCCCCAAAGGAAGCCTTTGGGTACAACTGAACTCCAAAGGGGAACCTTTACGCAGCCGCACATGCAACTGGACTCTCTGTGTTCGCGCTTTCTGAACAGCACTAAATATCTCTCTACCCGGAATCTGAGAGGAATTGAAATAGGTCCCCGGAAAACGTGTACAAGGCCCATTTTGCCTATCAAAAATTGCCCCCAAAGGAAGCCTTTGGGTACAACTGAACTCTCCAGGGGAGCCTTTACGCAGCCCCACATGCAACTGGACTCTCTGTGTTCGCTCTTTCTGAATAGCCCTAAATACAGCCCTACCTGGAATCTGAGAGGAATTGAAAATAGGACCCCAGAAAACGTGTACAAGGCCCATTTTGCCCATCAAAAATTGCCCCAAATGAAGCCTTTGGGTACAACTGAACTCCCCAGGGGAGCCTTTACGCAGCCCCACATGCAACTGGACTCTCTGTGTTCGCTTTTTCTGAACAGCCCTAAATACAGCCCTACCTGGAATCTGAGAGGAATTGAAAATAGGACCCCAGAAAACATGTACAAGGCCCATTTTGCCCATCAAAAATTGCCCCCAAAGGAAGCCTTTGGGTACAACTGAACTCCCCAGGGGAGCCTTTACGCAGCCCCACATGCAACTGGACTCTCTGTGTTCGCTCTTTCTGAACAGCCCTAAAAACATCCCTACCTGGAATCTGAGAGGAATTGAAAATAGGACCCCAGAAAACGTGTACAAGGCCCATTATGCCTACCAAAAATTGCCCCCAAAGGAAGCCTTTGGGTACAACTGAACTCCAAAGGGGAACCTTTACGCAGCCGCACATGCAACTGGACTCTCTGTGTTCGCGCTTTCTGAACAGCACTAAATATCTCTCTACCCGGAATCTGAGAGGAATTGAAATTTTTTCCCCAGAAAACGTGTACAAGGCCCATTTTTCCCATCAAAAATTGCCCCCAAAGGAAGTCGTTGGGTATAACTGAACTCCGCAGGGGAGCCTTCACTTAGACCCACATGCAGCTGGACTCCTTGCGTTCGCTCTTTCTGAACAACCCTATATATCTCCCTACCCGGAATCTGGGAGAAATTGAAAATAGGACCCCAGAAATCGCGTACAGAGCCCCTTACTCACATCAAAAATTTCTCCGAAAGGAAGCTTTTGGGTACAAATAACTCCCCAGGGGAGCCTTTACGCAGCCCCACATGCAACTGGACTCTCTGTGTTCACTCTTTCTTGAAAACCCTAAATACATACCTACCCGGAATCTGAGAGAAAATGAAAATAGGACCCCAGAAAATGCATACAGAGCCCCTTTCACACATCAAAAATTGCCCGCAAAGGAAGCCTTTGGGTACAACTGAACTCCCCAGGGGAGCCTTTACGCAGCCCCACATGCAACTGGACTCTCTGTGTTCGATCTTTCTTAAAAACCCTAAATACATACCTACCCGGAATCTGAGAGGAATTGAAAATAGGACCCCAGAAAACATGTACGAGGCCCATTTTGCCCATCAAAAATTGCCCCCAAAGGAAGCATTTGGGTACAACTGAACTCCCCAGGGGAGCCTTTACGCAGCCCCACATGCAACTGGACTCTCTGTGTTCGCTCTTTCTGAACAGCCCTAAATACAGCCCTACCTGGAATCTGAGAGGAATTGAAAATAGGACCCCAGAAAACGCGTACAAGGCCCATTTTGCCCATCAAAAATTGCCCCCAAAGGAAGCCTTTGGGTACAACTGAACTCCCCAGGGGAGCCTTTACGCAGCCCCACATGCAACTGGACTCTCTGTGTTCGCTCTTTCTGAAGATCCCTGAAGACATCCCTACCTGGAATCTGAGAGGAATTGAAAATAGGACCCCAGAAATCGCGTAAAGAGCCCCTTTCACCCATCAAAAATTGCCCCCAAAGGAAGCCTTTGGATACAACTGAACTCCCCAGGGGAGCCTTTACGCAGCCCCACATGCAACTGGACTCTCTGTGTTCGCTCTTTCTGAACAGTGCTAAATATCACCCTACCCGGAATCTAAGACGAATTGAAAATAATACCCAAGAAAACGTGTACAAGGCCCATTTTTCCCATCAAAAATTGCCCCCAAAGGAAGTCTTTGGGTACAACTGAACTCCCCAGAGGAGCCTTTAGCCAGCCCGACATGCAACTGGACTGTGTTCACTCTTTCTTAAAAACCCTAAATACATCCCTACCCGGAATCAGAGAGGAAATGAAAATAGGACCCCAGAAAATGCGTACAGAGCCCTTTTCAACCATCAAAAATTGGCCCCAAAAGGAAGCCTTTGGGTACAACTGAACTCCCCAGGGGAGCCTTCACGCACCACGACATGCAACTGGACTCTCTGTGTTGGCTCTTTCTGAACAACGCTAATATCTCCCTTACCGGATTCTGAGAGTAATTGAAAATAGGACCCCAGAAAACGCATACAAGGCCCATTTTACCCATCAAAAATTGCCGCCAAAGGAAGCCTTTGGGTACAACTGAACTCCCCAGGGGAGCCTTTATGCAGAGTCACATGCAAATGTATTCTCTGTGTTCGCTCTTTCTGAAGAACCCTAAATACATCCCTACCTCGAATCTGAGAGGAATTGAAAATAGGACCCGAGAAATCGCGTACAGAGCCCCTTTCACCCATCAAAAATTGCCCGCAAAGGAAGCCTTTGGGTACAACTCAACTCCGCAGGGGAGCCTTTACGCAGCCCCACATGCAACTGGACTCTCTGTGTTCGCTCTTTCTGAACAACCCTAAATACATCCCTTCCCGGAATGTGAGAGGAATTTATAATAGGACCCCAGAAAACGCATACAAAGCCCCTTTCACCCATCAAAAATTACCCTGAAAGTAAGCCTTTGGGTACAACTCAACTCCCCAGGGGAGCCTTTACGCAGCCCCACATGCAACTGGACTCTCTGTGTTCGCTCTTTCTGAACAACCCTAAATACATCCCTAACCGGAACCTGAGAGGAATTGAAAATATGATCCCAGAAATCACGTATAGAGCCACTTTCACCCATCAAAAATTACCCTGAAAGGAAGCCTTTGGGTACAACTGAACTCGCCAGGGGAGCCTTTACGCAGCCCCACATGCAACTGGACTCTCTGTGTTCGCTCTTTCTGAACAACCCTAAATACATCCCTAACCGGAATCTGAGAGGAATTGTAAATATGACCTTAGAAATCAAGTCCAGAGCCCCTTTCATCCATCAAAAATTGCCCCCAAAGGAAGCCTTTGGGTACAACTGAACTCCCCAGGGGAACCTTTACGCAGCCCCACATGCAACTGGACTCTCTGTGTTCGCTCTTTCTGAACAACCCTAAATACATCCCTAACCGGAATCTGAGAGGAATTGTAAATATGACCTTAGAAATCAAGTCCAGAGCCCCTTTCATCCATCAAAAATTGCCCCCAAAGGAAGCCTTTGGGTACAACTGAACTCCCCAGGGGAGCCTTTACGCAGCCCCACATGCAACTGGACTCTCTGTGTTCGCTCTTTCTGAACAACCCTAAATACATCCCTTCCCGGAATGTGAGAGGAATTTAAAATAGGACCCCAAAAAACGCATACAAAGCCCCTTTCACCCATCAAAAATTGTCCCCAAAGGAAGCCTTCGGGTACAACTGTGCTCCCCAGGGGAGCCTTTACGCAGCCCCACATGCAACTGGACTCTCTGTGTTCGCTCTTTCTGAACAACCCCAAATATCTCCCTACCTGGAATCTGAGAGGAATTGAAAATAGGACCCCAGAAAACGCGTACAGAGCCCCTTACGCACATCAAAAATTGCCCCCAAAGGAAGCCTTTGGGTACAACTGAACGCCCCAGGGGAGCCTTTACGCAGCCCAACATGCAACTGGACTCTCAGTGTTAACTCTCTTAAAAACAAAAAAGTACGTCCCTACCCGGAATCTGAGAGGAATTGAAAATAGGACCCCAGAAATCGCGTACAGAGCCCCTTTCAACCATCAAAAATTGCCCAAAAAGCAAGCCTTTGGGTACAACTGAACTGCCCAGGGGAGCCTTTACGCAGCCTCAAATGCAACTGGACTCTCTGTGTTCGCTCTTTCTGAACAACCGTAAATACAGTTCTACCCGGAATCTCAGAGGAATTGAAAAGAGGACCGCAGAAAACGTGTACAAGGCCCATTTTGGCCATCAAAAATTGTCCCCAAAGGAAGCCTTTGGGTACAACTGTACTCCCGGGGGGAGCCTTTACGCAGCCCCACATGCAACTGGACTCTCTGTGTTCGCTCTTTCTGAACAACCCTAAATATATCCTTACCCGGAATCTGAGAGGAATTGAAAATAGGACCCCAGAAAATATATACAAGGCGCTTTTTTGGCCAATCAAAAATTGCCCCCAAAGGAAGCCTTTGGGTACAACTGAACTCCCCAGGGGAGCCTTTACGCAGCCCCACATGCAACTGGACTCTCTGTGTTCACTCTTTATGAACAACACTAAATACATCCCTTCTCGGAATCTGAGAGGAATTGAAAATAGGACCCCAGAAAATGCGTACAAGGCCCATTTTGCCCATTAAAAATTGCCCCCAAAGGAAGCCTTTGGGTACAACTGAACTCCCCAGGGGAGCCTTTACGCAGCCCCACATGCAACTGGACTATCTGTGTTCACTCTTTCTGAAGAACCCTAAATACATCCCTTCCCGGAATGTGAGAGGAATTTAAAATAGGACCCCAGAAAACGCATACAAAGCCCCTTTCACCCATCAAAAATCGCCCCCAAAGGAATCCTTTGAGCACAACTGAACTCCCCAGGGGAGCCCTTACGCAGCCCCACATGCAACTGGACTCTCTGTGTTCGCTCTTTCTGAACAACCCTAAATACATCCCTTCCCGGAATGTGAGAGGAATTTAAAATAGGACCCCAGAAAACGCATACAAAGCCCCTTTCACCCATCAAAAATTGCCCCCAAAGGAAGCATTTGGGTACAACTGAACTCCCCAGGGGAGCCTTTACGCAGCCCCACATGCAACTGGACTCTCTGTGTTCGCTCTTTCTGAACAGCCCTAAATACAGCCCTACCTGGAATCTGAGAGGAATTGAAAATAGGACCCCAGAAAACATGTACAAGGCCCATTTTGCCCATCAAAAATTGCCCCCAAAGGAAGCCTTTGGGTACAACTGAACTCCCCAGGGGAGCCTTTACGCAGCCCCACATGCAACTGGACTCTCTGTGTTCGCTCTTTCTGAAGATCCCTGAAGACATCCCTACCTGGAATCTGAGAGGAATTGAAAATAGGACCCCAGAAATCGCGTACAGAGCCCCTTTCACCCATCAAAAATTGCCCCCAAAGGAAGCCTTTGGATACAACTGAACTCCCCAGGGGAGCCTTTACGCAGCCCCACATGCAACTGGACTCTCTGTGTTCGCTCTTTCTGAACAGTGCTAAATATCTCCCTACCCGGAATCTAAGACGAATTGAAAATACGACCCCAGAAAACGTGTACAAGGCCCATTTTTCCCATCAAAAATTGCCCCCAAAGGAAGTCTTTGGGTACAACTGAACTCCCCAGAGGAGCCTTTAGCCAGCCCGACATGCAACTGGACTGTGTTCACTCTTTCTTAAAAACCCTAAATACATCCCTACCCGGAATCAGAGAGAAAATGAAAATAGGACCCCAGAAAATGCGTACAGAGCCCTTTTCAACCATCAAAAATTGGCCCCAAAAGGAAGCCTTTGGGTACAACTGAACTCCCCAGGGGAGCCTTCACGCACCACGACATGCAACTGGACTCTCTGTGTTGGCTCTTTCTGAACAACGCTAATATCTCCCTTACCGGATTCTGAGAGTAATTGAAAATAGGACCCCAGAAAACGCATACAAGGCCCATTTTACCCATCAAAAATTGCCGCCAAAGGAAGCCTTTGGGTACAACTGAACTCCCCAGGGGAGCCTTTATGCAGAGTCACATGCAAATGTATTCTCTGTGTTCGCTCTTTCTGAAGGAACCCTAAAGACATCCCTACCTCGAATCTGAGAGGAATTGAAAATAGGACCCGAGAAATCGCGTACAGAGCCCCTTTCACCCATCAAAAATTGCCCGCAAAGGAAGCCTTTGGGTACAACTGAACTCCGCAGGGGAGCCTTTACGCAGCCCCCCATGCAACTGGACTCTCTGTGTTCGCTCTTTCTGAACAACCCTAAATACATCCCTTCCCGGAATGTGAGAGGAATTTATAATAGGACCCCAGAAAACGCATACAAAGCCCCTTTCACCCATCAAAAATTACCCTGAAAGTAAGCCTTTGGGTACAACTCAACTCCCCAGGGGAGCCTTTACGCAGCCCCACATGCAACTGGACTCTCTGTGTTCGCTCTTTCTGAACAACCCTAAATACATCCCTAACCGGAACCTGAGAGGAATTGAAAATATGATCCCAGAAATCACGTATAGAGCCCCTTTCACCCATCAAAAATTTCCCTGAAAGGAAGCCTTTGGGTACAACTGAACTCCCCAGGGGAGCCGTTACACAGCCCCACATGCAACTGGACTCTCTGTGTTCGCTCTTTCTGAACAACCCTAAATACATCCCTTCTCGGAATGTGAGAGGAATTTAAAATAGGACCCCAGAAAACGCATACAAAGCCCCTTTCACCCATCAAAAATTGCCCCCAAAGGAAGCCTTTGGGTACAACTGAACTCCCCAGGGGAACCTTTACGCAGCCCCACATGCAACTGGACTCTCTGTGTTCGCTCTTTCTGAACAACCCTAAATACATCCCTAACCGGAATCTGAGAGGAATTGTAAATATGACCTTAGAAATCAAGTCCAGAGCCCCTTTCATCCATCAAAAATTGCCCCCAAAGGAAGCCTTTGGGTACAACTGAACTCCCCAGGGGAGCCTTTACGCAGCCCCACATGCAACTGGACTCTCTGTGTTCGCTCTTTCTGAACAACCCTAAATACATCCCTTCCCGGAATGTGAGAGGAATTTAAAATAGGACCCCAAAAAACGCATACAAAGCCCCTTTCACCCATCAAAAATTGTCCCCAAAGGAAGCCTTCGGGTACAACTGTACTCCCCAGGGTAGCCTTTACGCAGCCCCACATGCAACTGGACTCTCTGTGTTCGCTCTTTCTGAACAACCCCAAATATCTCCCTACCTGGAATCTGAGAGGAATTGAAAATAGGACCCCAGAAAACGCGTACAGAGCCCCTTACGCACATCAAAAATTGCCCCCAAAGGAAGCCTTTGGGTACAACTGAACGCCCCAGGGGAGCCTTTACGCAGCCCAACATGCAACTGGACTCTCAGTGTTAACTCTCTTAAAAACAAAAAAGTACGTCCCTACCCGGAATCTGAGAGGAATTGAAAATAGGACCCCAGAAATCGCGTACAGAGCCCCTTTCAACCATCAAAAATTGCCCAAAAAGCAAGCCTTTGGGTACAACTGAACTGCCCAGGGGAGCCTTTACGCAGCCTCAAATGCAACTGGACTCTCTGTGTTCGCTCTTTCTGAACAACCGTAAATACAGTTCTACCCGGAATCTCAGAGGAATTGAAAAGAGGACCGCAGAAAACGTGTACAAGGCCCATTTTGGCCATCAAAAATTGTCCCCAAAGGAAGCCTTTGGGTACAACTGTACTCCCGGGGGGAGCCTTTACGCAGCCCCACATGCAACTGGACTCTCTGTGTTCGCTCTTTCTGAACAACCCTAAATATATCCTTACCCGGAATCTGAGAGGAATTGAAAATAGGACCCCAGAAAATATATACAAGGCGCTTTTTTGACAATCAAAAATTGCCCCCAAAGGAAGCCTTTGGGTACAACTGAACTCCCCAGGGGAGCCTTTACGCAGCCCCACATGCAACTGGACTCTCTGTGTTCACTCTTTATGAACAACACTAAATACATCCCTTCTCGGAATCTGAGAGGAATTGAAAATAGGACCCCAGAAAATGCGTACAAGGCCCATTTTGCCCATTAAAAATTGCCCCCAAAGGAAGCCTTTCGGTACAACTGAACTCCCCAGGGGAGCCTTTACGCAGCCCCACATGCAACTGGACTATCTGTGTTCACTCTTTCTGAAGAACCCTAAATACATCCCTTCCCGGAATGTGAGAGGAATTTAAAATAGGACCCCAGAAAACGCATACAAAGCCCCTTTCACCCATCAAAAATCGCCCCCAAAGGAATCCTTTGAGCACAACTGAACTCCCCAGGGGAGCCCTTACGCAGCCCCACATGCAACTGGACTCTCTGTGTTCGCTCTTTCTGAACAACCCTAAATACATCCCTTCCCGGAATGTGAGAGGAATTTAAAATAGGACCCCAGAAAACGCATACAAAGCCCCTTTCACCCATCAAAAATCGCCCCCAAAGGAATCCTTTGGGAACAACTGAACTCCCCAGGGGAGCCCTTACGCAGCCCCACATGCAACCGGACTCTCTGTGTTCGCTCTTTCTGAACAACCCTAAATATATCCCTTCCCGGAATGTGAGAGGAATTGAAAAGAGGACCCTGGAAAACGTGTACAGATCCCCTTTCACCCATCAAAAATTGCACCCAAAGGAAGCCTTTGGGTACAACTGAACTCCCCAGGGGAGCCTTTACGCAGCCCCACATGCAACTGGACTCTCTCTGTTCGCTCTTTCTGAACAACCCTAAATACATCCCTAACCGGAATCTGAGAGGAATTTTAAATATGACCCCAGAAATCACGTCCAGAGCCCCTTTCACCCATCAAAAATTTCCCTGAAAGGAAGCCTTTGGGTACAACTGAACTCCCCAGGGGAGCCTTTACGCAGCCCCACATGCAACTGGACTCTCTGTGTTCGCTCTTTCTGAACAACCCTAAATACATCCCTTCCGTTAATGTGAGAGGAATTTAAAATAGGACACCAGAAAACGCATACAAAGCCCCTTTCACCCATCAAAAATTGCCCCCAAAGGAAGCCTTTGGGTACAACTGAACTCCCCAGGGGAGCCTTTACGCAGCCCCACATGCAACCGGACTCTCTGTG
Organism: Mergus octosetaceus; assembly: GCA_036873955.1. Classification (NCBI taxonomy): domain Eukaryota; kingdom Metazoa; phylum Chordata; class Aves; order Anseriformes; family Anatidae; genus Mergus; species Mergus octosetaceus. The sequence continues at coordinate 11,308 of JBAGBL010000221.1, forward strand.
TTCGCTCTTTCTGAACAACCCTAAATACATCCCTTTCCGGAATGTGAGAGGAATTGAAAATAGGACCCCAGAAAACGCATACAAAGCCCCTTTCACCCATCAAAAATTACCCTGAAAGTAAGCCTTTGGGTACAACTCAACTCCCCAGGGGAGCCTTTACGCAGCCCCACATGCAACTGGACTCTCTGTGTTCGCTCTTTCTGAACAAGCCTAAATACATCAATAACCGGAATCTGAGAGGAATTGAAATTATGATCCCAGAAAACACGTATAGAGCCAATTTCACCCATCAAAAATTACCCTGAAAGTAAGCCTTTGGGTACAACTGAACTCCCCAGGGGAGCCTTTACGCAGCCCCACATGCAACTGGACTCTCTGTTTTCGCTCTTTCTGAACAACCCTAAATACATCCCTAACCGGAATCTGAGAAGAATTGTAAATATGACCCCAGAAATCACGTACAGAGCCGCTTTCACCCATCAAAAATTGCACCCAAAGGAAGCCTTTGGGTACAACTGAACTCCCCAGGGGAGCCTTTACGCAGCCCCACATGCAACTGGACTCTCTGTGTTCGCTCTTTCTGAACAACCCTAAATACATCATTAACCGGAATCTGAGAGGAATTGAAAATATGATCCCAGAAATCACGTATAGAGCCCCTTTCACCCATCAAAAATTTCCCTGAAAGGAAGCCTTTGGGTACAACTGAACTCCCCAAGGGAGCCGTTACGCAGCCCCACATGCAACTGGACTCTCTGTGTTCGCTCTTTCTGAACAACCCTAAATACATCCCTTCTCGGAATGTGAGAGGAATTTAAAATAGGACCCCAGAAAACGCATACAAAGCCCCTTTCACCCATCAAAAATTGCCCCCAAAGGAAGCCTTTGGGTACAACTGAACTCCCCAGGGGAACCTTTACGCAGCCCCACATGCAACTGGACTCTCTGTGTTCGCTCTTTCTGAACAACCCTAAATAAATCCCTAACCGGAATCTGAGAGGAATTGTAAATATGACCTTAGTAATCAAGTCCAGAGCCCCTTTCATCCATCAAAAATTTCCCTGAAAGGAAGCCTTTGGGTACAACTGAACTCCCCAGGGGAGCCTTTACGCAGCCCCACATGCAACTGGACTCTCTGTGTTCGCACTTTCTGAACAACCCTAAATACATCCCTTCCCGGAATGTGAGAGGAATTTAAAATAGGACCACAAAAAACGCATACAAAGCCCCTTTCACCCATCAAAAATTGTCCCCAAAGGAAGCCTTAGGGTACAACTGAACTCCCCAGGGGAGCCTTTACGCAGCCCCATATGCAACTGGACTCTATGTGTTCGCTCTTTCTGAACAATCGTAAATAAATCCTAAGTACATCCCTACCCGGAATCTGAGAAAAATGAAAATAGGACCCCAGAAAACGCGTACTGAGCCCCTTTCACCCATCAAAAATTGTCCCCAAAGGAAGCCTTTGGGTACAACTGTACTCCCGGGGGTAGCCTTTACGCAGCCCCACATGCAACTGGACTCTCTGTGTTCGCTCTTTCTGAACAACCCCAAATATCTCCCTACCTGGAATCTGAGAGGAATTGAAAATAGGACCCGAGAAAACGCGTACAGAGCCCCTTACGCACATCAAAAATTGCCCCCAAAGGAAACCTTTGGGTACAACTGAACGCCCCAGGGGAGCCTTTACGCAGCCCAACATGCAACTGGACTCTCAGTGTTAACTCTCTTAAAAACAAAAAAGTACATCCCTACCCGGAATCTGAGAGGAATTGAAAATAGGACCCCAGAAATCGCGTACAGAGCCACTTTCAACCATCAAAAATTGCCCAAAAAGCAAGCCTTTGGGTACAACTGAACTGCCCAGGGGAGCCCTTACGCAGCCCCACATGCAACTGGACTCTCTGTGTTCGCTCTTTCTGAACAAGACTAAATACATCCCTAACCGGAATCTGAGAGGAATTGTAAATATGACCCCAGAAATCACGTCCAGAGCCCCTTTCACCCATCAAAAATTTCCCTGAAAGGAAGCCTTTGGGTACAACTGAACTCCCCAGGGGAGCCTTTACGCAGCCCCACATGCAACTGGACTCTCTGTGTTCGCTCTTTCTGAACAACCCTAAATACATCCCTTCCGTTAATGTGAGAGGAATTTAAAATAGGACACCAGAAAACGCATACAAAGCCCCTTTCACCCATCAAAAATCGCCCCCAAAGGAAGCCTTTGGGCACAACTGAACTCCCCAGGGGAGCCTTTACGCAGCCCCACATGCAACCGGACTCTCTGTGTTCGCTCTTTCTGAACAACCCTAAATACATCCTTTCCCGGAATGTGAGAGGAATTTAAAATAGGACCCCAGAAAACGCATACAAATCCCCTTTCACCCATCAAAAATTACCCTGAAAGTAAGCCTTTGGGTACAACTCAACTCCCCAGGGGAGCCTTTACGCAGCCCCACATGCAACTGGACTCTCTGTGTTCGCTCTTTCTGAACAAGCCTAAATACATCAATAACCGGAATCTGAGAGGAATTGAAATTATGATCCCAGAAATCACGTATAGAGCCAATTTCACCCATCAAAAATTACCCTAAAAGGAAGCCTTTGGGTACAACTGAACTCCCCAGGGGAGCCTTTACGCAGCCCCACATGCAACTGGACTCTCTGTGTTCGCTCTTTCTGAACAACCCTAAATACATCCCTAACCGGAATCTGAGAGGAATTGTAAATATGACCCCAGAAATCACGTACAGAGCCGCTTTCACCCATCAAAAATTACCCTGAAAGGAAGCCTTTGGGTACAACTGAACTCCCCAGGGGAGCCTTTACGCAGCCCCACATGCAACTGGACTCTCTGTGTTCGCTCTTTCTGAACAACCCTAAATACATCCCTAACCGGAATCTGAGAGGAATTGAAAATATGATCCCAGAAATCACGTATAGAGCCCCTTTCACCCATCAAAAATTTCCCTGAAAGGAAGCCGTTGGGTACAACTGAACTCCCCAAGGGAGCCGTTACGCAGCCCCACATGCAACTGGACTCTCTGTGTTCGCTCTTTCTGAACAACCCTAAATACATCCCTTCTCGGAATGTGAGAGGAATTTAAAATAGGACCCCAGAAAACGCATACAAAGCCCCTTTCACCCATCAAAAATTGCCCCCAAAGGAAGCCTTTGGGTACAACTGAACTCCCCAGGGGAACCTTTACGCAGCCCCACATGCAACTGGACTCTCTGTGTTCGCTCTTTCTGAACAAACCTAAATACATCCCTAACCGGAATCTGAGAGGAATTGTAAATATGACCTTAGAAATCAAGTCCAGAGCCCCTTTCATCCATCAAAAATTTCCCTGAAAGGAAGCCTTTGGGTACAACTGAACTCCCCAGGGGAGCCTTTACGCAGCCCCACATGCAACTGGACTCTCTGTGTTCGCACTTTCTGAACAACCCTAAATACATCCCTTCCCGGAATGTGAGAGGAATTTAAAATAGGACCCCAGAAAACGCGTACTGAGCCCCTTTCACCCATCAAAAATTGTCCCCAAAGGAAGCCTTTGGGTACAACTGTACTCCCGGGGGTAGCCTTTACGCAGCCCCACATGCAACTGGACTCTCTGTGTTCGCTCTTTCTGAACAACCCCAAATATCTCCCTACCTGGAATCTGAGAGGAATTGAAAATAGGACCCGAGAAATCGCGTACAGAGCCCCTTACGCACATCAAAAATTGCCCCCAAAGGAAGCCTTTGGGTACAACTGAACGCCCCAGGGGAGCCTTTACGCAGCCCAACATGCAACTGGACTCTCAGTGTTAACTCTCTTAAAAACAAAAAAGTACATCCCTACCCGGAATCTGAGAGGAATTGAAAATAGGACCCCAGAAATCGCGTACAGAGCCCCTTTCAACCATCAAAAATTGCCCAAAAAGCAAGCCTTTGGGTACAACTGAACTGCCCAGGGGAGCCCTTACGCAGCCCCACATGCAACTGGACTCTCTGTGTTCGCTCTTTCTGAACAACCGTAAATACAGTTCTACCCGGAATCTCAGAGGAATTGAAAAGAGGACCGCAGAAAACGTGTACAAGGCCCATTTTGGCCATCAAAAATTTTCCCCAAAGGAAGACTTTGGGTACAACTGTACTCCCGGGGGGAGCCTTTACGCAGCCCCACATGCAACTGGACTCTGTGTTCGCTCTTTCTGAACAACCCTAAATATATCCCTACCCGGAATCTGAGAGGAATTGAAAATAGGACCCCAGAAAATATATACAAGGCGCTTTTTTGCCAATCAAAAATTGCCCCCAAAGGAAGCCTTTGGGTACAACTGAACTCCCCAGGGGAGCCTTTACGCAGCCCCACATGCAACTGGACTCTCTTTGTTCACTCTTCCTCAAGAACCCTAAATACATCCCTACCGGAATCTGAGAGGAATTGAAAATAGGACCCCAGTAATAGCGTACAGAGCCCCTTTCAACCATCAAAAATTGCCCCCAAAGGAAGCCTTTGGGTACAACTGAACTCCCCAGGGGAGCCTTTACGCAGCCCCACATGCAACTGGACTCTCTGTGTTCGCACTTTCTGAACAGCCCTAAATATCTCCCTACCCGGAATCTGAGAGGAATTGTAAATAGGACCCTATAAAACGCCAACAGAGTCCCTTTCGCCCATCAAAAATTGCCCCAAAAGGAAGCCTTTGGGTATAACTGAACTCCCCAGGGGAGCCTTTACGCAGCCCCACATGCAACTGGACTCTCTGTGTTCGCTCTTTCTGAACAGCCCTAAATACAGCCCTACCTGGAATCTGAGAGGAATTGAAAATAGGTCCTCAGAAATCGTGTTCAGAGCCCCTTTCGCCCATCAAATATTACCCCGAAAGGAAGCCTTTGGGTACAACTGAACTCCCCAAGGGAGCCTTGACTCAGCACCACATGCAACTGGACTCTCTGTGTTCGCTCTTTCTGAACAATGCTAAATATCTCCCTAATCGGAATCTGAGAGGAATTGTAAATATGACCACAGAAAACGCGTACAGAGCCCGTTTTCCCCATCAAAAATTGCCCCCAAATGAAGTCTTTGGGTACAACTGAACTCCCCAGGGGAGCCTTCACGCAGCCCCACATGCAGCTGGACTCTCTGTGTTCGCTCTTTCTGAACAACCCTAAATATCTCCCCAACCGAGGAGTTGAAAATAGGAGAGGACTTGAAAATAGGACCCCAGAAATCGCGTACAGAGCCCCTTCCGGACATCAAAAATTGCCCCTAAGAGAAGCCTTTGGGTACAACAGAACTCCCCAGAGGAGCCTTTACGCAGCCCCACATGCAACTGGACTGTGTTCACTCTTTCTTAAAAACCCTAAATACATCCCTACCCGGAATCAGAGAGGAAATGAAAATAGGACCCCAGAAAACGCGTACAGAGCCCCTTTCAACCATCAAAAATGCCCCCAAAGGAAGCCTTTGGGTACAACTGAACTCCCCAGGGGAGCCTTTACGCAGCCCGACATGCAACTGGACTCTCTGTGTTCGCTCTTTCTGAAGAACCCTGAAGACATCCCTACCCGGAATCTGAGAGGAATTGAAAATAGGACCCCAGAAATCGCGTAGAGAGCCCCTTTCACCTGTCAAAAATTGCCCTCAAAGGAAGCCTTTGGGTACGGCTGAACTCCCCAGGGGAGCCTTTACGCAGCCCAACATGCAACTGGACTCTCAGTGTTAACTCTCTTAAAAACAAAAAAGTACATCCCTACCCGGAATCTGAGGAATTGAAAATAGGACCCCAGAAATCGCGTACAGAGCCCCTTTCAACCATCAAAAATTGCCCAAAAAGCAAGCCTTTGGGTACAACTGAACTGCCCAGGGGAGCCTTTACGCAGCCTCACATTCAACTGGACTCTCTGTGTTCGCTCTTTCTGAACAACCGTAAATACAGTTCTACCCGGAATCTCAGAGGAATTGAAAAGAGGACCGCAGAAAACGTGTACAAAGCCCATTTTGGCCATCAAAAATTGCCCCCAAAGGAAGACTTTGGGTACAACTGTACTCCCCGGGGGAGCCTTTACGCAGCCCCACATGCAACTGGACTCTCTGTGTTCGCTCTTTCTGAAGAACCCTAAATATATCCCTACCAGGAATCTGAGAGGAATTGAAAATAGGACCCCAGAAAATATGTACAAGGCGCTTTTTGCCAATCAAAAATTGCCCCCAAAGGAAGCCTTTGGGTACAACTGAACTCCCCAGGGGAGCCTTTACGCAGCCCCACATGCAACTGGACTCTCTGTGTTCGCTCTTTCTGAACAACCCTAAATACATCCCTAACCGGAATGTGAGAGGAATTGAAAATAGGATCCTGGAAAATGCGTACAAGGCCCATTTTGCCCATCAATAATTGCCCCAAAAGGAAGCCTTTGGGTACAACTGAACTCCCCATGGGAGCCTTTACGCAGCCCCACATGCAACTGGACTCTCTGTGTTCTCTCTTTCTGAACAACCCTAAATACATCCCTAACCGGAATCTGAGAGGAATTGTAAATATGACCCTAGAAATCACGTACAGAGCCTCCTTCAACCATCAAAAATTTCCCTAAAAGGAAGCCTTTGGGTACAACTGAACTCCCCAGGGGAGCCTTTACGCAGCCCCACATGCAACTGGACTCTCTGTGTTCGCTCTTTCTGAACAGCGCTAAATATCTCCCTACCCGGAATCTGAGAAAAATTGAAAATATGACCCTAGAAATCACGTACATTGCCTCTTTCAACCATCAAAAATTTCCCTAAAAGGAAGACTTTGGGTACAACTGAACTCCCCAGGGGAGCCTTTATGCAGCCCCACATGCAACTGGACTCTCTGTGTTCGCTCTTTCTGAACAACCCTAAATACATCCCTTCCCGGAATGTGAGAGGAATTTAAAATAGGACCCTGGAAAATGCATAGAAAGCCCCTTTCACCCATCAAAAATTGCCCCGAAAGGAATCCTTTGGGAACAACTGAACTCCCCAGGGGAGCCCTTACGCAGCCCCACATGCAACTGGACTCTCTGTGTTCGCGCTTTCTGAACAACCCTAAATATATCCCTACCCGGAATCTGAGAGGAATTGAAAATAGGACCCTGGAAAACGCATACAAAGCCCCTTTCACCTATTCAAAAATTGCCCCCAAAGGAAGCCTTTGGGTACAACTGAACTCCCCAGGGGAGCCTTTACGCAGCCCCATATGCAACTGGACTCTATGTGTTCGCTCTTTCTGAACAATCGTAAATAAATCCTAAGTACATCCCTACCCGGAATCTGAGAAAAATGAAAATAGGACCCCAGAAAACGCGTACTGAGCCCCTTTCACCCATCAAAAATTGTCCCCAAAGGAAGCCTTTGGGTACAACTGTACTCCCGGGGGTAGCCTTTACGCAGCCCCACATGCAACTGGACTCTCTGTGTTCGCTCTTTCTGAACAACCCCAAATATCTCCCTACCTGGAATCTGAGAGGAATTGAAAATAGGACCCCAGAAAACGCGTACAGAGCCCCTTACGCACATCAAAAATTGCCCCCAAAGGAAGCCTTTGGGTACAACTGAACGCCCCAGGGGAGCCTTTACGCAGCCCAACATGCAACTGGACTCTCAGTGTTAACTCTCTTAAAAACAAAAAAGTACATCCCTACCCGGAATCTGAGAGGAATTGAAAATAGGACCCCAGAAATCGCGTACAGAGCCCCTTTCAACCATCAAAAATTGCCCAAAAAGCAAGCCTTTGGGTACAACTGAACTGCCCAGGGGAGCCTTTACGCAGCCTCACATGCAACTGGACTCTCTGTGTTCGCTCTTTCTGAACAACCGTAAATACAGTTCTACCCGGAATCTCAGAGGAATTGAAAAGAGGACCGCAGAAAACGTGTACAAGGCCCATTTTGGCCATCAAAAATTGCCCCCAAAGGAAGACTTTGGGTACAACTGTACTCCCGGGGGGAGCCTTTACGCAGCCCCACATGCAACTGGACTCTCTGTGTTCGCTCTTTCTGAACAACCCTAAATATATCCCTAACCGGAATCTGAGAGGAATTGAAAATAGGACCCCAGAAAATATATACAAGGCGCTTTTTTGCCAATCAAAAATTGCCTGCAAAGGAAGCCTTTCGGTACAACTGAACTCCCCAGGGGAGCCTTTACGCAGCCCCACATGCAACTGGACTCTCTTTGTTCACTCTTCCTGAAGAACCCTAAATACATCCCTAACCGGAATCTGAGAGGAATTGCAAATAGGACCCCAGTAATAGCGTACAGAGCCCCTTTCAACCATCAAAAATTGCCCCCAAAGGAAGCCTTTGGGTACAACTGAACTCCCCAGGGGAGCCTTTACGCAGCCCCACATGCAACTGGACTCTCTGTGTTCGCACTTTCTGAACAGCCCTAAATATCTCCCTACCCGGAATCTGAGAGGAATTGTAAATAGGACCCTATAAAACGCCAACAGAGTCCCTTTCGCCCATCAAAAATTGCCCCAAAAGGAAGCCTTTGGGTATAACTGAACTCCCCAGGGGAGCCTTTACGCAGCCCCACATGCAACTGGACTCTCTGTGTTCGCTCTTTCTGAACAGCCCTAAATACAGCCCTACCTGGAATCTGAGAGGAATTGAAAATAGGTCCTCAGAAATCGTGTTCAGAGCCCCTTTCGCCCATCAAATATTACCCCGAAAGGAAGCCTTTGGGTACAACTGAACTCCCCAAGGGAGCCTTGACTCAGCACCACATGCAACTGGACTCTCTGTGTTCGCTCTTTCAGAACAATGCTAAATATCTCCCTAATCGGAATCTGAGAGGAATTGTAAATATGACCCCAGAAAACGCGTACAGAGCCCCTTTTCCCCATCAAAAATTGCCCCCAAAGGAAGTCTTTGGGTACAACTGAACTCCCCAGGGGAGCCTTCACGCAGCCCCACATGCAGCTGGACTCTCTGTGTTCGCTCTTTCTGAACAACCCTAAATATCTCCCCAACCGAGGAGTTGAAAATAGGAGAGGACTTGAAAATAGGACCCCAGAAATCGCGTACAGAGCCCCTTCCGCACATCAAAAATTGCCCCGAAGAGAAGCCTTTGGGTACAACAGAACTCCCCAGAGGAGCCTTTACCAAGCCCGACATGCAACTGGACTGTGTTCACTCTTTCTTAAAAACCCTAAATACATCCCTACCCGGAATCAGAGAGGAAATGAAAATAGGACCCCAGAAAACGCGTACAGAGCCCCTTTCAACCATCAAAAATGCCCCCAAAGGAAGCCTTTGGGTACAACTGAACTCCCCAGGGGAGCCTTTACGCAGCCCCACAGGCAACTGGACTCTCTGTGTTCACACTTTATGAACAACCCTAAATACATCCCTACCTGGAATCTGAGAGGAATTGAAAATAGGACCCCAGAAAATGCGTACAAGGCCCATTTTGCCCATTAAAAATTGCCCCCAAAGGAAGCGTTTGGGTACAACTGAACTCCCCAGGGGAGCCTTTACGCAGCCCCACACGCAACTGGACTCTCTGTGTTCGCTCTTTCTGAAGAACCCTGAAGACATCCCTACCCGGAATCTGAGAGGAATTGAAAATAGGACCCCAGAAATCGCGTAGAGAGCCCCTTTCACCTGTCAAAAATTGCCCTCAAAGGAAGCCTTTGGGTACGGCTGAACTCCCCAGGGGAGCCTTTACGCAGCCCAACATGCAACTGGACTCTCAGTGTTAACTCTCTTAAAAACAAAAAAGTACATCCCTACCCGGAATCTGAGAGGAATTGAAAATAGGACGCCAGAAATCGCGTACAGAGCCCCTTTCAACCATCAAAAATTGCCCAAAAAGCAAGACTTTGGGTACAACTGAACTGCCCAGGGGAGCCTTTATGCAGCCCCACATGCAACTGGACTCTCTGTGTTCACTCTTTCTGAACAACCCTAAATACATCCCTAACCGGAATGTGAGAGGAATTGAAAATAGGATCCTGGAAAATGCGTACAAGGCCCATTTTGCCCATCAATAATTGCCCCAAAAGGAAGCCTTTGGGTACAACTGAACTCCCCAGGGGAGCCTTTACGCAGCCCCACATGCAACTGGACTCTCTGTGTTCGCTCTTTCTGAACAACCCTAAATATATCCCTACCCGGAATCTGAGAGGAATTGAAAATAGGACCCCAGAAAATATATACAAGGCGCTTTTTTGCCAATCAAAAATTGCCTGCAAAGGAAGCCTTTCGGTACAACTGAACTCCCCAGGGGAGCCTTTACGCAGCCCCACATGCAACTGGACTCTCTTTGTTCACTCTTCCTGAAGAACCCTAAATACATCCCTAACCGGAATCTGAGAGGAATTGCAAATAGGACCCCAGTAATAGCGTACAGAGCCCCTTTCAACCATCAAAAATTGCCCCCAAAGGAAGCCTTTGGGTACAACTGAACTCCCCAGGGGAGCCTTTACGCAGCCCCACATGCAACTGGACTCTCTGTGTTCGCACTTTCTGAACAGCCCTAAATATCTCCCTACCCGGAATCTGAGAGGAATTGTAAATAGGACCCTATAAAACGCCAACAGAGTCCCTTTCGCCCATCAAAAATTGCCCCAAAAGGAAGCCTTTGGGTATAACTGAACTCCCCAGGGGAGCCTTTACGCAGCCCCACATGCAACTGGACTCTCTGTGTTCGCTCTTTCTGAACAGCCCTAAATACAGCCCTACCTGGAATCTGAGAGGAATTGAAAATAGGTCCTCAGAAATCGTGTTCAGAGCCCCTTTCGCCCATCAAATATTACCCCGAAAGGAAGCCTTTGGGTACAACTGAACTCCCCAAGGGAGCCTTGACTCAGCACCACATGCAACTGGACTCTCTGTGTTCGCTCTTTCAGAACAATGCTAAATATCTCCCTAATCGGAATCTGAGAGGAATTGTAAATATGACCCCAGAAAACGCGTACAGAGCCCCTTTTCCCCATCAAAAATTGCCCCCAAAGGAAGTCTTTGGGTACAACTGAACTCCCCAGGGGAGCCTTCACGCAGCCCCACATGCAGCTGGACTCTCTGTGTTCGCTCTTTCTGAACAACCCTAAATATCTCCCCAACCGAGGAGTTGAAAATAGGAGAGGACTTGAAAATAGGACCCCAGAAATCGCGTACAGAGCCCCTTCCGCACATCAAAAATTGCCCCGAAGAGAAGCCTTTGGGTACAACAGAACTCCCCAGAGGAGCCTTTACCAAGCCCGACATGCAACTGGACTGTGTTCACTCTTTCTTAAAAACCCTAAATACATCCCTACCCGGAATCAGAGAGGAAATGAAAATAGGACCCCAGAAAACGCGTACAGAGCCCCTTTCAACCATCAAAAATGCCCCCAAAGGAAGCCTTTGGGTACAACTGAACTCCCCAGGGGAGCCTTTACGCAGCCCCACATGCAACTGGACTCTCTGTGTTCACACTTTATGAACAACCCTAAATACATCCCTACCTGGAATCTGAGAGGAATTGAAAATAGGACCCCAGAAAATGCGTACAAGGCCCATTTTGCCCATTAAAAATTGCCCCCAAAGGAAGCGTTTGGGTACAACTGAACTCCCCAGGGGAGCCTTTACGCAGCCCCACACGCAACTGGACTCTCTGTGTTCGCTCTTTCTGAAGAACCCTGAAGACATCCCTACCCGGAATCTGAGAGGAATTGAAAATAGGACCCCAGAAATCGCGTAGAGAGCCCCTTTCACCTGTCAAAAATTGCCCTCAAAGGAAGCCTTTGGGTACGGCTGAACTCCCCAGGGGAGCCTTTACGCAGCCCAACATGCAACTGGACTCTCAGTGTTAACTCTCTTAAAAACAAAAAAGTACATCCCTACCCGGAATCTGAGAGGAATTGAAAATAGGACGCCAGAAATCGCGTACAGAGCCCCTTTCAACCATCAAAAATTGCCCAAAAAGCAAGACTTTGGGTACAACTGAACTGCCCAGGGGAGCCTTTATGCAGCCCCACATGCAACTGGACTCTCTGTGTTCACTCTTTCTGAACAACCCTAAATACATCCCTAACCGGAATGTGAGAGGAATTGAAAATAGGATCCTGGAAAATGCGTACAAGGCCCATTTTGCCCATCAATAATTGCCCCAAAAGGAAGCCTTTGGGTACAACTGAACTCCCCAGGGGAGCCTTTACGCAGCCCCACATGCAACTGGACTCTCTGTGTTCTCTCTTTCTGAACAACCCTAAATACATCCCTAACCGGAATCTGAGAGGAATTGTAAATATGACCCTAGAAATCACGTACAGAGCCTCTTTCAACCATCAAAAATTTCCCTAAAAGGAAGCCATTGGGTACAACTGAACTCCCCAGGGGAGCCTTTACGCAGCCCCACATGCAACTGGACTCTCTGTGTTCGCTCTTTCTGAACAACCCTAAATACATCCCTAACCGGAATCTGAGAGGAATTGTAAATATGACCCTAGAAATCACGTACAGAGCCTCTTTCAACCATCAAAAATTGCCCTAAAAGGAAGCCTTTGGGTACAACTGAACTCCCCAGGGGAGCCTTTACGCAGCCCCACATGCAACTGGACTCTCTGTGTTCGCTCTTTTTGAACAACCCTAAATAGATCCCTTCCCGGAATGTGAGAGGAATTTAAAATAGGACCCTGGAAAATGCATAGAAAGCCCCTTTCACCCATCAAAAATCGCCCCCAAAGGAATCCTTTGGGAACAACTGAACTCCCCAGGGGAGCCCTTACGCAGCCCCACATGCAACTGGACTCTCTGTGTTCGCTCTTTCTGAACAACCCTAAATAAATCCCTACCCGGAATCTGAGAGGAATTGAAAATAGGACCCTGGAAAACGCATACAAAGCCCCTTTCACCTATTCAAAAATTGCCCCCAAAGGAAGCCTTTGGGTACAACTGAACTCCCCAGGGGAGCCTTTACGCAGCCCCACATGCAACTAGACTCTCTGTGTTCGCTCTTTCTGAAGAACCCTAAATACATCCCTACCTGGAATCTGAGAGGAAGTGAAAATTGGACCCCGGTAAACGTGTACAGAGCCCCTTTCACCCGTCAAAAATTGCCCCCAAAGGAAGCCTTTGGGTACAACTGAACTCCCCAGGGGAGCCTTTACGCAGCCCCACATGCAACTGGACTCTCTGTGTTCGCTCTTTCTGAACAACCCTAAATACATCCCTTTCGTTAATGTGAGAGGAATTTAAAATAGGACACCAGAAAACGCATACAAAGCCCCTTTCACCCATCAAAAATCGCCCCCAAAGGAAGCCTTTGGGTACAACTGAACATCCCTGGGGAGCCTTTACGCAGCCCCACATGCAACCCGACTCTCTGTGTTCGCTCTTTCTGAACAACCCTAAATACATCCCTTCCCGGAATGTGAGAGGAATTTAAAATAGGACCCCAGAAAACGCATACAAAGCCCCTTTCACCCATCAAAAATTACCCTGAAAGGAAGCCTTTGGGTACAACTCAACTCCCCAGGGGAACCTTTACGCAGCCCCACATGCAACTGGACTCTCTGTGTTCGCTCTTTCTGAACAATCCTAAATTCATGCCTAACCGGAATCTGAGAGGAATTGAAAATATGACCCCAGAAATCACGTAGAGAGCCCCTTTCACCCATCAAAAATTACCCTGAAAAGAAGCCTTTGGGTACAACTGAACTCCCCAGGGTAGCCTTTACGCAGCCCCACATGCAACTGGACTCTCTGTGTTCGCTCTTTCTGAACAACCCTAAATACATTCCTAACCGGAATGTGAGAAGAATTGTAAATAGGACCCCAGAAATCACGTACAGAGCCCCTTTCACCCATCAAAAATTACCCTGAAAGGAAGCCTTTGGGTACAACTGAACTCCCCAGGGGAGCCTTTACGCAGCCCCACATGCAACTGGACTCTCTGTGTTCGCTCTTTCTGAACAACCCTAAATACATCCCTAACCGGAATCTGAGAGGAATTGAAAATATGATCCCAGAAATCACGTATAGAGCCACTTTCACCCATCAAAAATTGCCCTGAAAGGAAGCCTTTGGGTACAACTGAACTCCCCAGGGGAGCCTTTACGCAGCCCCACATGCAACTGGACTCTCTGTGTTCGCTCTTTCTGAACAACCCTAAATACATCCCTAACCGGAATCTGAGAGGAATTGTAAATATGACCCCAGAAATCACGTACAGAGCCGCTTTCACCCATCAAAAATTACCCTGAAAGGAAGCCTTTGGGTACAACTGAACTCCCCCGGGGAGCCTTTACGCAGCCCCACATGCAACTGGACTCTCTGTGTTCGCTCTTTCTGAACAACCCTAAATACAACCCTTCCTGGAATGTGAGAGGAATTTAAAATAGGACCCCAGAAAACGCATACAAAGCCCCTTTAACCCATCAAAAATTGCCCTGAAAGGAAGCCTTTGGGTACAACTGAACTCCCCAGGGGAGCCTTTACGCAGCCCCACATGCAACTGGACTCTCTGTGTTCGCTATTTCTGAACAACCCTAAATACATCCCTAACCGGAATCTGAGAGGAATTGAAAATATGATCCCAGAAATCATGTATAGAGCCCCTTTCACCCATCAAAAATTGCCCCCAAAGGAATCCTTTGGGTACAACTGAACTCCCCAGGGGAGCCTTTACGCAGCCCCACATGCAACTGGACTCTCTGTGTTCGCTCTTTCTGAACAACCCTAAATACATCCCTTCTCGGAATGTGAGAGGAATTGAAAATAGGACCCCAGAAAACGCATACAAAGCCCCTTTCACCCATCAAAAATTGCCCCCAAAGGAAGCCTTTGGGTACAACTGAACTCCCCAGGGGAACCTTTACGCAGCCCCACATGCAACTGGACTCTCTGTGTTCGCTCTTTCTGAACAACCCTAAATACATCCCTAACCGGAATCTGAGAGGAATTGTAAATATGACCCTAGAAATCACGTACAGAGCCTCTTTCAACCGTCAAAAATTTCCCTAAAAGGAAGCCTTTGGGTACAACTGAACTCCCCAGGGGAGCCTTTACGCAGCCCCACATGCAACTGGAATCTCTGTGTTCGCTCTTTCTGAACAACCCTAAATACATCCCTTCCCGGAATGTGAGAGGAATTTAAAATAGGACCCTGGAAAACGCATACAAAGCCCCTTTCACCCATCAAAAATCGCCCCCAAAGGAATCCTTTGGGAACAACTGAACTCCCCAGGGGAGCCCTTACGCAGCCCCACATGCAACTGGGCTCTCTGTGTTCACTCTTTCTGAACAACCCTAAATATATCCCTACCCGGAATCTGAGAGGAATTGAAAATAGTACCCTGGAAAACGCATACAAAGCCCCTTTCACCTATCAAAAATTGCCCCCAAAGGAAGCCTTTGGGTACAACTGAACTCCCCAGGGGAGCCTTTACGAAGCCCCACATTCAACTGGAATCTCTGTGTTCGCTCTTTCTGAACAACCCTAAATACATCCCTACCTGGAATCTGAGAGGAAGTGAAAATTGGACCCCGGTAAATGTGTACAGAGCCCCTTTCACCCGTCAAAAATTGCCCCCAAAGGAAGCCTTTGGGTACAACTGAACTCCCCAGGGGAGCCTTTACGCAGCCCCACATGCAACTGGACTCTCTGTGTTCGCTCTTTCTGAACAACCCTAAATACATCCCTAACCGGAATCTGAGAGGAATTGAAAATATGATCCCAGAAATCACGTACAGAGCCCCTTTCACCCATCAAAAATTACCATGAAAGGAAGCCTTTGGGTACAACTGAACTCCCCAGGGGAGCCTTTACGCAGCCCCCCATGCAACTGGACTCTCTGTGTTCGCTCTTTCTGAACAACCCTAAATTCATCCCTTCCCTTAATGTGAGAGGAATTTAAAATAGGACACCAGAAAACGCATCCAAAGCCCCTTTCACCCTTCAAAAATTTCCCTAAAAGGAAGCCTTTGGGTACAACTGAACTCCCCAGGGGAGCCTTTACGCAGCCCCACATGCAACTGGACTCTCTGTGTTCGCTCTTTCTGAACAACCCTAAATTCATCCCTTCCCTTAATGTGAGAGGAATTTAAAATAGGACACCAGAAAACGCATCCAAAGCCCCTTTCACCCATCAAAAATCGCCCCCAAAGGAAGCCTTTGGGTACAACTGAACTCCCCAGGGGAGCCTTTACGCAGCCCCACATGCAACCGGACTCTCTGTGTTCGCTCTTTCTGAACAACCCTAAATACATCCCTTCCGTTAATGTGAGAGGAATTTAAAAGAGGACACCAGAAAACGCATACAAAGCCCCTTTCACCCATCAAAAATCGCCCCCAAAGGAAGCCTTTGGGTACAACTGAACATCCCAGGGGAGCCTTTACGCAGCCCCACATGCAACCGGACTCTCTGTGTTCGCTCTTTCTGAACAACCCTAAATACATCCCTTCTCGGAATGTGACAGGAATTTAAAATAGGACCCCAGAAAACGCATACAAAGCCCCTTTCACCCATCAAAAATTACCCTGAAAGGAAGCCTTTGGGTACAGCTCAATTACCCAGGGGAACCTTTACGCAGCCCCACATGCAACTGGACTCTCTGTGTTCGCTCTTTCTGAACAATCCTAAATTCATGCCTAACCGGAATCTGAGAGGAATTGAAAATATGACCCCAGAAATCACGTAGAGAGCCCCTTTCACCCATCAAAAATTACCCTGAAAGGAAGCCTTTGGGTACAACTGAACTCCCCAGGGTAGCCTTTACGCAGCCCCACATGCAACTGGACTCTCTGTGTTCGCTCTTTCTGAACAACCCTAAATTCATCCCTTCCCTTAATGTGAGAAGAATTGTAAATAGGACCCCAGAAATCACGTAGAGAGCCCCTTTCACCCATCAAAAATTACCCTGAAAGGAAGCCTTTGGGTACAACTGAACTCCCCAGGGTAGCCTTTACGCAGCCCCACATGCAACTGGACTCTCTGTGTTCGCTCTTTCTGAACAACCCCAAATATCTCCCTACCTGGAATCTGAGAGGAATTGAAAATAGGACCCCAGAAAACGCGTACAGAGCCCCTTACGCACATCAAAAATTGCCCCCAAAGGAAGCCTTTGGGTACAACTGAACTCCCCAGGGGAGCCTTTACGCAGCCCCACATGCAACTGGACTCTCTGTGTTCGCTCTTTCTGAACAACCCTAAATTCATCCCTTCCCTTAATGTGAGAGGAATTTAAAATAGGACACCAGAAAACGCATCCAAAGCCCCTTTCACCCATCAAAAATCGCCCCCAAAGGAAGCCTTTGGGTACAACTGAACTCCCCAGGGGAGCCTTTACGCAGCCCCACATGCAACCGGACTCTCTGTGTTCGCTCTTTCTGAACAACCCTAAATACATCCCTTCCGTTAATGTGAGAGGAATTTAAAAGAGGACACCAGAAAACGCATACAAAGCCCCTTTCACCCATCAAAAATCGCCCCCAAAGGAAGCCTTTGGGTACAACTGAACATCCCAGGGGAGCCTTTACGCAGCCCCACATGCAACCGGACTCTCTGTGTTCGCTCTTTCTGAACAACCCTAAATACATCCCTTCTCGGAATGTGACAGGAATTTAAAATAGGACCCCAGAAAACGCATACAAAGCCCCTTTCACCCATCAAAAATTACCCTGAAAGGAAGCCTTTGGGTACAGCTCAATTACCCAGGGGAACCTTTACGCAGCCCCACATGCAACTGGACTCTCTGTGTTCGCTCTTTCTGAACAATCCTAAATTCATGCCTAACCGGAATCTGAGAGGAATTGAAAATATGACCCCAGAAATCACGTAGAGAGCCCCTTTCACCCATCAAAAATTACCCTGAAAGGAAGCCTTTGGGTACAACTGAACTCCCCAGGGTAGCCTTTACGCAGCCCCACATGCAACTGGACTCTCTGTGTTCGCTCTTTCTGAACAACCCTAAATTCATCCCTTCCCTTAATGTGAGAAGAATTGTAAAAAGGACCCCAGAAATCACGTAGAGAGCCCCTTTCACCCATCAAAAATTACCCTGAAAGGAAGCCTTTGGGTACAACTGAACTCCCCAGGGTAGCCTTTACGCAGCCCCACATGCAACTGGACTCTCTGTGTTCGCTCTTTCTGAACAACCCCAAATATCTCCCTACCTGGAATCTGAGAGGAATTGAAAATAGGACCCCAGAAAACGCGTACAGAGCCCCTTACGCACATCAAAAATTGCCCCCAAAGGAAGCCTTTGGGTACAACTGAACTCCCCAGGGGAGCCTTTACGCAGCCCCACATGCAACTGGACTCTCTGTGTTCGCTCTTTCTGAACAACCCTAAATACATCCCTAACCGGAATCTGAGAGGAATTGAAAATATGATCCCAGAAATCACGTACAGAGCCCCTTTCACCCATCAAAAATTACCATGAAAGGAAGCCTTTGGGTACAACTGAACTCCCCAGGGGAGCCTTTACGCAGCCCCCCATGCAACTGGACTCTCTGTGTTCGCTCTTTCTGAACAACCCTAAATTCATCCCTTCCCTTAATGTGAGAGGAATTTAAAATAGGACACCAGAAAACGCATCCAAAGCCCCTTTCACCCTTCAAAAATTTCCCTAAAAGGAAGCCTTTGGGTACAACTGAACTCCCCAGGGGAGCCTTTACGCAGCCCCACATGCAACTGGACTCTCTGTGTTCGCTCTTTCTGAACAACCCTAAATTCATCCCTTCCCTTAATGTGAGAGGAATTTAAAATAGGACACCAGAAAACGCATCCAAAGCCCCTTTCACCCATCAAAAATCGCCCCCAAAGGAAGCCTTTGGGTACAACTGAACTCCCCAGGGGAGCCTTTACGCAGCCCCACATGCAACCAGACTCTCTGTGTTCGCTCTTTCTGAACAACCCTAAATACATCCCTTCCGTTAATGTGAGAGGAATTTAAAAGAGGACACCAGAAAACGCATACAAAGCCCCTTTCACCCATCAAAAATCGCCCCCAAAGGAAGCCTTTGGGTACAACTGAACATCCCAGGGGAGCCTTTACGCAGCCCCACATGCAACCGGACTCTCTGTGTTCGCTCTTTCTGAACAACCCTAAATACATCCCTTCTCGGAATGTGACAGGAATTTAAAATAGGACCCCAGAAAACGCATACAAAGCCCCTTTCACCCATCAAAAATTACCCTGAAAGGAAGCCTTTGGGTACAGCTCAATTACCCAGGGGAACCTTTACGCAGCCCCACATGCAACTGGACTCTCTGTGTTCGCTCTTTCTGAACAATCCTAAATTCATGCCTAACCGGAATCTGAGAGGAATTGAAAATATGACCCCAGAAATCACGTAGAGAGCCCCTTTCACCCATCAAAAATTACCCTGAAAGGAAGCCTTTGGGTACAACTGAACTCCCCAGGGTAGCCTTTACGCAGCCCCACATGCAACTGGACTCTCTGTGTTCGCTCTTTCTGAACAACCCTAAATTCATCCCTTCCCTTAATGTGAGAAGAATTGTAAATAGGACCCCAGAAATCACGTAGAGAGCCCCTTTCACCCATCAAAAATTACCCTGAAAGGAAGCCTTTGGGTACAACTGAACTCCCCAGGGTAGCCTTTACGCAGCCCCACATGCAACTGGACTCTCTGTGTTCGCTCTTTCTGAACAACCCCAAATATCTCCCTACCTGGAATCTGAGAGGAATTGAAAATAGGACCCCAGAAAACGCGTACAGAGCCCCTTACGCACATCAAAAATTGCCCCCAAAGGAAGCCTTTGGGTACAACTGAACGCCCCAGGGGAGCCTTTACGCAGCCCTACATGCAACTGGACTCTCAGTGTTAACTCTCTTAAAAACAAAAAAGTACATCCCTACCCGGAATCTGAGAGGAATTGAAAATAGGACCCCAGAAATCGCGTACAGAGCCCCTTTCAACCATCAAAAATTGCCCAAAAAGCAAGCCTTTGGGTACAACTGAACTGCCCAGGGGAGCCTTTACGCAGCCTCACATGCAACTGGACTCTCTGTGTTCGCTCTTTCTGAACAACCGTAAATACAGTTCTACACGGAATCTCAGAGGAATTGAAAAGAGGACCGCAGAAAACGTGTACAAGGCCCATTTTGGCCATCAAAAATTGTCCCCAAAGGAAGACTTTGGGTACAACTGTACTCCCGGGGGGAGCCTTTACGCAGCCCCACATGCAACTGGACTCTCTGTGTTCGCTCTTTCTGAACAACCCTAAATATATCCCTACCCGGAATCTGAGAGGAATTGAAAATAGGACCCCAGAAAATATATACAAGGCGCTTTTTTGCCAATCAAAAATTGCCCCCAAAGGAAGCCTTTGGGTACAACTGAACTCCCCAGGGGAGCCTTTACGCAGCCCCACATGCAACTGGACTCTCTGTGTTCACTCTTTATGAACAACCCTAAATACATCCCTTCTCGGAATCTGAGAGGAATTGAAAATAGGACCCCAGAAAATGCGTACAAGGCCCATTTTGCCCATTAAAAATTGCCCCCAAAGGAAGCCTTTCGGTACAACTGAACTCCCCAGGGGAGCCTTTACGCAGCCCCACATGCAACTGGACTCTCTGTGTTCCCTCTTTCTGAAGAACCCTAAATACATCCCTAACCGGAATCTGAGAGGAATTGCAAATAGGACCCCAGTAATAGCGTACAGAGCCCCTTTCAACCATCAAAAATTGCCCCCAAAGGAAGCCTTTGGGTAAAACTGAACTCCCCAGGGGAGCCTTTACGCAGCCCCACATGCAACTGGACTCTCTGTGTTCGCACTTTCTGAACAGCCCTAAATATCTCCCTACCCGGAATCTGAGAGGAATTGAAAATAGGACCCTATAAAACGCCAACAGAGTCCCTTTCGCCCATCAAAAATTGCCCCAAAAGGAAGCCTTTGGGTATAACTGAACTCCCCAGGGGAGCCTTTACGCAGCCCCACATGCAACTGGACTCTCTGTGTTCGCTCTTTCTGAACAATGCTAAATATCTCCCTAATCGGAATCTGAGAGGAATTGTAAATATGACCCCAGAAAACGCGTACAGATCCCCTTTTCCCCATCAAAAATTGCCCCCAAAGGAAGTCTTTGGGTACAACTGAACTCCCCAGGGGAGCCTTCACGCAGCCCCACATGCAGCTGGACTCTCTGTGTTCGCTCTTTCTGAACAACCCTAAATATCTCCCCAACCGAGGAGTTGAAAATAGGAGAGGACTTGAAAATAGGACCCCAGAAATCGCGTACAGAGCCCCTTCCGCACATCAAAAATTGCCCCGAAAAGAAGCCTTTGGGTACAACAGAACTCCCCAGAGGAGCCTTTACCAAGCCCGACATGCAACTGGACTGTGTTCACTCTTTCTTAAAAACCCTAAATACATCCCTACCCGGAATCAGAGAGGAAATGAAAATAGGACCATAGAAAACGCGTACAGAACCCCTTTCAACCATCAAAAATGCCCCCAAAGGAAGCCTTTGGGTACAACTGAACTCCCCAGGGGAGCCTTTACGCAGACCCACATGCAACTGGACTCTCTGTGTTCACACTTTATGAACAACCCTAAATACATCCCTACCCGGAATCTGAGAGGAATTGAAAATAGGACCCCAGAAAATGCGTAAAAGGCCCATTTTGCCCATTAAAAATTGCCCCCAAAGGAAGCCTTTCGGTACAACTGAACTCCCCAGGGGAGCCTTTACGCAGCCCCATATGCAACTGGACTCTATGTGTTCGCTCTTTCTGAACAATCGTAAATAAATCCTAAGTACATCCCTACCCGGAATCTGAGAGAAATGAAAATAGGACCCCAGAAAACGCGTACTGAGCCCTTTTCACCCATCAAAAATTGCCCCCAAAGTTAGCCTTCGGGTACAACTGTACTCAACAAGGGGAGCCTTTACGCAGCCCCACATGCAACTGGACTCTCTGTGTTCGCTCTTTCTGAACAACCCCAAATATCTCCCTACCTGGAATCTGAGAGGAATTGAAAATAGGACCCCAGAAAACGCGTACAGAGCCCCTTACGCACATCAAAAATTGCCCCCAAAGGAAGCCTTTGGGTACAACTGAACGCCCCAGGGGAGCCCTTACGCAGCCCCACATGCAACTGGACTCTCTGTGTTAACTCTCTTAAAAACAAAAAAGTACATCCCTACCCGGAATCTGAGAGGAATTGAAAATAGTACCCCAGAAATCGCGTACAGAGCCCCTTTCAACCATCAAAAATTGCCCAAAAAGCAAGCCTTTGGGTACAACTGAACTGCCCAGGGGAGCCTTTACGCAGCCTCACATGCAACTGGACTCTCTGTGTTCGCTCTTTCTGAACAACCGTAAATACAGTTCTACCCGGAATCTCAGAGGAATTGAAAATAGGACCGCAGAAAACGTGTACAAGGCCCATTTTGGCCATCAAAAATTGCCCCCAAAGGAAGACTTTGGGTACAACTGTACTCCCCGGGGGAGCCTTTACGCAGCCCCACATGCAACTGGACTCTCTGTGTTCGCTCTTTCTGAACAACCCTAAATATATCCCTACCTGGAATCTGAGAGGAATTGAAAATAGGACCCCAGAAAATACGTACAAGGCGCTTTTTTGCCAATCAAAAATTGCCCCCAAAGGAAGCCTTTGGGTACAACTGAACTCCCCAGGGGAGCCTATACGCAGCCCCACATGCAACTGGACTCTCTGTGTTCACTCTTTATGAACAACCCTAAATACATCCCTTCTCGGAATCTGAGAGGAATTGAAAATAGGACCCCAGAAAATGCGTACAAGGCCCATTTTGGCCATCAAAAATTGCCCCCAAAGGAAGACTTTGGGTACAACTGTACTCCCCGGGGGAGCCTTTACGCAGCCCCACATGCAACTGGACTCTCTGTGTTCGCACTTTCTGAACAGCCCTAAATATCTCCCTACCCGGAATCTGAGAGGAATTGAAAATAGGACCCTATAAAACGCCAACAGAGTCCCTTTCGCCCATCAAAAATTGCCCCAAAAGGAAGCCTTTGGGAACAACTGAACTCCCCAGGGGAGCCTTTACGCAGCCCCACATGCAACTGGACTCTCTGTGTTCGCTCTTTCTGAACAGCCCTAAATACAGCCCTACCTGGAATCTGAGAGGAATTGAAAATAGGTCCTCAGAAATCGTGTTCAGAGCCCCTTTCGCCCATCAAATATTACCCCGAAAGGAAGCCTTTGGGTACAACTGAACTCCCCAAGGGAGCCTTGACTCAGCACCACATGCAACTGGACTCTCTGTGTTCGCTCTTTCTGAACAATGCTAAATATCTCCCTAACCGGAATCTGAGATGAATTTAAAATAAGACCCCAGAAAACGCGTACAGAGCCCCTTTTCCCCATCAAAAATTGCCCCCAAAGGAAGTCTTTGGGTACAACTGAACTCCCCAGGGGAGCCTTCACGCAGCCCCACATGCAGCTGGACTCTCTGTGTTCGCTCTTTCTGAACAACCCTAAATATCTCCCCAACCGAGGAGTTGAAAATAGGAGAGGACTTGAAAATAGGACCCCAGAAATCGCGTACAGAGCCCCTTCCGCACATCAAAAATTGCCCCGAAAAGAAGCCTTTGGGTACAACAGAACTCCCCAGAGGAGCCTTTACCAAGCCCGACATGCAATTGGACTGTGTTCACTCTTTCTTAAAAACCCTAAATACATCCCTACCCGGAATCAGAGAGGAAATGAAAATAGGACCCCAGAAAACGCATACAGAGCCCCTTTCAACCATCAAAAATGCCCCCAAAGGAAGCCTTTGGGTACAACTGAACTCCCCAGGGGAGCCTTTACGCAGCCCCACATGCAACTGGACTCTCTGTGTTCGCTCTTTCTGAAGAACCCTGAAGACATCCCTACCCGGAATCTGAGAGGAATTGAAAATAGGACCCCAGAAATCGCGTAGAGAGCCCCTTTCACCTGTCAAAAATTGCCCTCAAAGGAAGCCTTTGGGTACGGCTGAACTCCCCAGGGGAACCTTTATGCAGCCCCACATGCAACTGGAATCTCTGTGTTCCCTCTTTCTGAAGAGCGCTAAATATCTCCCTACCCGGAATCTATGAGGAATTGAAAATACGACCCCAGAAAATGTGTACAAGGCCCATTTTGCCTATCAAAAATTGCCGCCAAAGGAAGCCGTTGGGTACAACTGAACTCCCCAGGGGAGCCTTTACGCAGCCCCACATGCAACTGGACTCTCTGTGTTCACTCTTTCTTAAAAACCCTAAATATATACCTACCCGGAATCTGAGAGAAAATGAAAATAGGACCCCAGAAAATGCATACAGAGCCCCTTTCACACATCAAAAATAGCCCCCAAAGGAAGCCTTTGGGTACAACTGAACTCCCCAGGGGAGCCTTTACGCAGCCCCACATGCAACTGGACTCTCTGTGTTCGCTCTTTCTGAACAATGCTAAATATCTCCCTAACCGGAATCTGAGATGAATTTAAAATAGGACCCCAAAAAACGCATACAAAGCCCCTTTCACCCATCAAAAATCGCCCCCAAAGGAAGCCTTTGGGTACAACTGAACTCCCCAGGGGAGCCTTTACGCAGCCCCACATGCAACTGGACTCTCTGTGTTCGCTCTTTCTTAAAAACCCTAAATATATACCTACCCGGAATCTGAGAGAAAATGAAAATAGGACCCCAGAAAATGCATACAGAGCCCCTTTCACACATCAAAAATTGCCCCCAAAGGAAGCCTTTGGGTACAACTGAACTCCCCAGGGGAGCCTTTACGCAGCCCCACATGCAACTGGACTCTCTCTGTTCGCTTTTTCTGAACAGCCCTAAATACAGCCCTACCTGGAATCTGAGAGGAATTGAAAATAGGACCCCAAAAAATGCATACAAAGCCCCTTTCACCCATCAAAAATCGCCCCCAAAGGAAGCCTTTGGGTACAACTGAACTCCCCAGGGGAGCCTTTACGCAGCCCGACATGCAACTGGACTCTCTGTGTTCACTCTTTCTTAAAAACCTTAAATATATACCTACCCGGAATCTGAGAGAAAATGAAAATAGGACCCCAGAAAATGCATACAGAGCCCCTTTCACACATCAAAAATTGCCCCCAAAGGAAGCCTTTGGGTACAACTGAACTCCCCAGGGGAGCCTTTACGCAGCCCCACATGCAACTGGACTCTCTCTGTTCGCTTTTTCTGAACAGCCCTAAATACAGCCCTACCTGGAATCTGAGAGGAATTGAAAATAGGACCCCAAAAAACGCATACAAAGCCCCTTTCACCCATCAAAAATTGCCCCCAAAGTTAGCCTTCGGGTACAACTGTACTCCCCAGGGGTGCCTTTACGCAGCCCCACATGCAACTGGACTCTCTGTGTTCGCTCTTTCTGAACAACCCCAAATATCTCCCTACCTGGAATCTGAGAGGAATTGAAAATAGGACCCCAGAAAACGCGTACAGAGCCCCTTACGCACATCAAAAATTGCCCCCAAAGGAAGCCTTTGGGTACAACTGAACGCCCCAGGGGAGCCCTTACGCAGCCCCACATGCAACTGGACTCTCTGTGTTAACTCTCTTAAAAACAAAAAAGTACATCCCTACCCGGAATCTGAGAGGAATTGAAAATAGGACCCCAGAAATCGCGTACAGAGCCCCTTTCAACCATCAAAAATTGCCCAAAAAGCAAGCCTTTGGGTACAACTGAACTGCCCAGGGGAGCCTTTACGCAGCCTCACATGCAACTGGACTCTCTGTGTTCGCTCTTTCTGAACAACCGTAAATACAGTTCTACCCGGAATCTCAGAGGAATTGAAAATAGGACCGCAGAAAACGTGTACAAGGCCCATTTTGGCCATCAAAAATTGCCCCCAAAGGAAGACTTTGGGTACAACTGTACTCCCCGGGGGAGCATTTACGCAGCCCCACATGCAACTGGACTCTCTGTGTTCGCTCTTTCTGAACAACCCCAAATATCTCCCTACCTGGAATCTGAGAGGAATTGAAAATAGGACCCCAGAAAACGCGTACAGAGCCCCTTACGCACATCAAAAATTGCCCCCAAAGGAAGCCTTTGGGTACAACTGAACTCCCCAGGGGAGCCTTTACGCAGCCCCACATGCAACTGGACTCTCTGTGTTCGCTCTTTCTGAACAACCCTAAATACATCCCTAACCGGAATCTGAGAGGAATTGAAAATATGATCCCAGAAATCACGTACAGAGCCCCTTTCACCCATCAAAAATTACCATGAAAGGAAGCCTTTGGGTACAACCGAACTCCCCAGGGGAGCCTTTACGCAGCCCCCCATGCAACTGGACTCTCTGTGTTCGCTCTTTCTGAACAACCCTAAATTCATCCCTTCCCTTAATGTGAGAGGAATTTAAAATAGGACACCAGAAAACGCATCCAAAGCCCCTTTCACCCTTCAAAAATTTCCCTAAAAGGAAGCCTTTGGGTACAACTGAACTCCCCAGGGGAGCCTTTACGCAGCCCCACATGCAACTGGACTCTCTGTGTTCGCTCTTTCTGAACAACCCTAAATTCATCCCTTCCCTTAATGTGAGAGGAATTTAAAATAGGACACCAGAAAACGCATCCAAAGCCCCTTTCACCCATCAAAAATCGCCCCCAAAGGAAGCCTTTGGGTACAACTGAACTCCCCAGGGGAGCCTTAACGCAGTCCCACATGCAACCGGACTCTCTGTGTTCGCTCTTTCTGAACAACCCTAAATACATCCCTTCCGTTAATGTGAGAGGAATTTAAAAGAGGACACCAGAAAACGCATACAAAGCCCCTTTCACCCATCAAAAATCGCCCCCAAAGGAAGCCTTTGGGTACAACTGAACATCCCAGGGGAGCCTTTACGCAGCCCCACATGCAACCGGACTCTCTGTGTTCGCTCTTTCTGAACAACCCTAAATACATCCCTTCTCGGAATGTGACAGGAATTTAAAATAGGACCCCAGAAAACGCATACAAAGCCCCTTTCACCCATCAAAAATTACCCTGAAAGGAAGCCTTTGGGTACAGCTCAATTACCCAGGGGAACCTTTACGCAGCCCCACATGCAACTGGACTCTCTGTGTTCGCTCTTTCTGAACAATCCTAAATTCATGCCTAACCGGAATCTGAGAGGAATTGAAAATATGACCCCAGAAATCACGTAGAGAGCCCCTTTCACCCATCAAAAATTACCCTGAAAGGAAGCCTTTGGGTACAACTGAACTCCCCAGGGTAGCCTTTACGCAGCCCCACATGCAACTGGACTCTCTGTGTTCGCTCTTTCTGAACAACCCTAAATTCATCCCTTCCCTTAATGTGAGAAGAATTGTAAATAGGACCCCAGAAATCACGTAGAGAGCCCCTTTCACCCATCAAAAATTACCCTGAAAGGAAGCCTTTGGGTACAACTGAACTCCCCAGGGTAGCCTTTACGCAGCCCCACATGCAACTGGACTCTCTGTGTTCGCTCTTTCTGAACAACCCCAAATATCTCCCTACCTGGAATCTGAGAGGAATTGAAAATAGGACCCCAGAAAACGCGTACAGAGCCCCTTACGCACATCAAAAATTGCCCCCAAAGGAAGCCTTTGGGTACAACTGAACGCCCCAGGCGAGCCTTTACGCAGCCCTACATGCAACTGGACTCTCAGTGTTAACTCTCTTAAAAACAAAAAAGTACATCCCTACCCGGAATCTGAGAGGAATTGAAAATAGGACCCCAGAAATCGCGTACAGAGCCCCTTTCAACCATCAAAAATTGCCCAAAAAGCAAGCCTTTGGGTACAACTGAACTGCCCAGGGGAGCCTTTACGCAGCCTCACATGCAACTGGACTCTCTGTGTTCGCTCTTTCTGAACAACCGTAAATACAGTTCTACACGGAATCTCAGAGGAATTGAAAAGAGGACCGCAGAAAACGTGTACAAGGCCCATTTTGGCCATCAAAAATTGTCCCCAAAGGAAGACTTTGGGTACAACTGTACTCCCGGGGGGAGCCTTTACGCAGCCCCACATGCAACTGGACTCTCTGTGTTCGCTCTTTCTGAACAACCCTAAATATATCCCTACCCGGAATCTGAGAGGAATTGAAAATAGGACCCCAGAAAATATATACAAGGCGCTTTTTTGCCAATCAAAAATTGCCCCCAAAGGAAGCCTTTGGGTACAACTGAACTCCCCAGGGGAGCCTTTACGCAGCCCCACATGCAACTGGACTCTCTGTGTTCACTCTTTATGAACAACCCTAAATACATCCCTTCTCGGAATCTGAGAGGAATTGAAAATAGGACCCCAGAAAATGCGTACAAGGCCCATTTTGCCCATTAAAAATTGCCCCCAAAGGAAGCCTTTCGGTACAACTGAACTCCCCAGGGGAGCCTTTACGCAGCCCCACATGCAACTGGACTCTCTGTGTTCCCTCTTTCTGAAGAACCCTAAATACATCCCTAACCGGAATCTGAGAGGAATTGCAAATAGGACCCCAGTAATAGCGTACAGAGCCCCTTCCGCACATCAAAAATTGCCCCCAAAGGAAGCCTTTGGGTACAACTGAACTCCCCAGGGGAGCCTTTACCAAGCCCGACATGCAACTGGACTGTGTTCACTCTTTCTTAAAAACCCTAAATACATCCCTACCCGGAATCAGAGAGGAAATGAAAATAGGACCATAGAAAACGCGTACAGAACCCCTTTCAACCATCAAAAATGCCCCCAAAGGAAGCCTTTGGGTACAACTGAACTCCCCAGGGGAGCCTTTACGCAGACCCACATGCAACTGGACTCTCTGTGTTCACACTTTATGAACAACCCTAAATACATCCCTACCCGGAATCTGAGAGGAATTGAAAATAGGACCCCAGAAAATGCGTAAAAGGCCCATTTTGCCCATTAAAAATTGCCCCCAAAGGAAGCCTTTCGGTACAACTGAACTCCCCAGGGGAGCCTTTACGCAGCCCCATATGCAACTGGACTCTATGTGTTCGCTCTTTCTGAACAATCGTAAATAAATCCTAAGTACATCCCTACCCGGAATCTGAGAGAAATGAAAATAGGACCCCAGAAAACGCGTACTGAGCCCTTTTCACCTATCAAAAATTGCCCCCAAAGTTAGCCTTCGGGTACAACTGTACTCAACAAGGGGAGCCTTTACGCAGCCCCACATGCAACTGGACTCTCTGTGTTCGCTCTTTCTGAACAACCCCAAATATCTCCCTACCTGGAATCTGAGAGGAATTGAAAATAGGACCCCAGAAAACGCGTACAGAGCCCCTTACGCACATCAAAAATTGCCCCCAAAGGAAGCCTTTGGGTACAACTGAACGCCCCAGGGGAGCCTTTACGCAGCCCCACATGCAACTGGACTCTCTGTGTTAACTCTCTTAAAAACAAAAAACTACATCCCTACCCGGAATCTGAGAGGAATTGAAAATAGTACCCCAGAAATCGCGTACAGAGCCCCTTTCAACCATCAAAAATTGCCCAAAAAGCAAGCCTTTGGGTACAACTGAACTGCCCAGGGGAGCCTTTACGCAGCCTCACATGCAACTGGACTCTCTGTGTTCGCTCTTTCTGAACAACCGTAAATACAGTTCTACCCGGAATCTCAGAGGAATTGAAAATAGGACCGCAGAAAACGTGTACAAGGCCCATTTTGGCCATCAAAAATTGCCCCCAAAGGAAGACTTTGGGTACAACTGTACTCCCCGGGGGAGCCTTTACGCAGCCCCACATGCAACTGGACTCTCTGTGTTCGCTCTTTCTGAACAACCCTAAATATATCCCTACCTGGAATCTGAGAGGAATTGAAAATAGGACCCCAGAAAATACGTACAAGGCGCTTTTTTGCCCATCAAAAATTGCCCCCAAAGGAAGCCTTTGGGTACAACTGAACTCCCCAGGGGAGCCTTTACGCAGCCCCACATGCAACTGGACTCTCTGTGTTCACTCTTTATGAACAACCCTAAATACATCCCTTCTCGGAATCTGAGAGGAATTGAAAATAGGACCCCAGAAAATGCGTACAAGGCCCATTTTGGCCATCAAAAATTGCCCCCAAAGGAAGACTTTGGGTACAACTGTACTCCCCGGGGGAGCCTTTACGCAGCCCCACATGCAACTGGACTCTCTGTGTTCGCACTTTCTGAACAGCCCTAAATATCTCCCTACCCGGAATCTGAGAGGAATTGAAAATAGGACCCTATAAAACGCCAACAGAGTCCCTTTCGCCCATCAAAAATTGCCCCAAAAGGAAGCCTTTGGGAACAACTGAACTCCCCAGGGGAGCCTTTACGCAGCCCCACATGCAACTGGACTCTCTGTGTTCGCTCTTTCTGAACAGCCCTAAATACAGCCCTACCTGGAATCTGAGAGGAATTGAAAATAGGTCCTCAGAAATCGTGTTCAGAGCCCCTTTCGCCCATCAAATATTACCCCGAAAGGAAGCCTTTGGGTACAACTGAACTCCCCAAGGGAGCCTTGACTCAGCACCACATGCAACTGGACTCTCTGTGTTCGCTCTTTCTGAACAATGCTAAATATCTCCCTAACCGGAATCTGAGATGAATTTAAAATAAGACCCCAGAAAACGCGTACAGAGCCCCTTTTCCCCATCAAAAATTGCCCCCAAAGGAAGTCTTTGGGTACAACTGAACTCCCCAGGGGAGCCTTCACGCAGCCCCACATGCAGCTGGACTCTCTGTGTTCACTCTTTCTGAACAACCCTAAATATCTCCCCAACCGAGGAGTTGAAAATAGGAGAGGACTTGAAAATAGGACCCCAGAAATCGCGTACAGAGCCCCTTCCGCACATCAAAAATTGCCCCGAAAAGAAGCCTTTGGGTACAACAGAACTCCCCAGAGGAGCCTTTACCAAGCCCGACATGCAATTGGACTGTGTTCACTCTTTCTTAAAAACCCTAAATACATCCCTACCCGGAATCAGAGAGGAAATGAAAATAGGACCCCAGAAAACGCATACAGAGCCCCTTTCAACCATCAAAAATGCCCCCAAAGGAAGCCTTTGGGTACAACTGAACTCCCCAGGGGAGCCTTTACGCAGCCCCACATGCAACTGGACTCTCTGTGTTCGCTCTTTCTGAAGAACCCTGAAGACATCCCTACCCGGAATCTGAGAGGAATTGAAAATAGGACCCCAGAAATCGCGTAGAGAGCCCCTTTCACCTGTCAAAAATTGCCCTCAAAGGAAGCCTTTGGGTACGGCTGAACTCCCCAGGGGAACCTTTATGCAGCCCCACATGCAACTGGAATCTCTGTGTTCCCTCTTTCTGAAGAGCGCTAAATATCTCCCTACCCGGAATCTATGAGGAATTGAAAATACGACCCCAGAAAATGTGTACAAGGCCCATTTTGCCTATCAAAAATTGCCGCCAAAGGAAGCCGTTGGGTACAACTGAACTCCCCAGGGGAGCCTTTACGCAGCCCCACATGCAACTGGACTCTCTGTGTTCACTCTTTCTTAAAAACCCTAAATATATACCTACCCGGAATCTGAGAGAAAATGAAAATAGGACCCCAGAAAATGCATACAGAGCCCCTTACACACATCAAAAATAGCCCCCAAAGGAAGCCTTTGGGTACAACTGAACTCCCCAGGGGAGCCTTTACGCAGCCCCACATGCAACTGGACTCTCTGTGTTCGCTCTTTCTGAACAATGCTAAATATCTCCCTAACCGGAATCTGAGATGAATTTAAAATAGGACCCCAAAAAACGCATACAAAGCCCCTTTCACCCATCAAAAATCGCCCCCAAAGGAAGCCTTTGGGTACAACTGAACTCCCCAGGGGAGCCTTTACGCAGCCCCACATGCAACTGGACTCTCTGTGTTCACTCTTTCTTAAAAACCCTAAATATATACCTACCCGGAATCTGAGAGAAAATGAAAATAGGACCCCAGAAAATGCATACAGAGCCCCTTTCACACATCAAAAATTGCCCCCAAAGGAAGCCTTTGGGTACAACTGAACTCCCCAGGGGAGCCTTTACGCAGCCCCACATGCAACTGGACTCTCTCTGTTCGCTTTTTCTGAACAGCCCTAAATACAGCCCTACCTGGAATCTGAGAGGAATTGAAAATAGGACCCCAAAAAACGCATACAAAGCCCCTTTCACCCATCAAAAATCGCCCCCAAAGGAAGCCTTTGGGTACAACTGAACTCCCCAGGGGAGCCTTTACGCAGCCCCACATGCAACTGGACTCTCTGTGTTCACTCTTTCTTAAAAACCTTAAATATATACCTACCCGGAATCTGAGAGAAAATGAAAATAGGACCCCAGAAAATGCATACAGAGCCCCTTTCACACATCAAAAATTGCCCCCAAAGGAAGCCTTTGGGTACAACTGAACTCCCCAGGGGAGCCTTTACGCAGCCCCACATGCAACTGGACTCTCTCTGTTCGCTTTTTCTGAACAGCCCTAAATACAGCCCTACCTGGAATCTGAGAGGAATTGAAAATAGGACCCCAAAAAACGCATACAAAGCCCCTTTCACCCATCAAAAATTGCCCCCAAAGTTAGCCTTCGGGTACAACTGTACTCCCCAGGGGTGCCATTACGCAGCCCCACATGCAACTGGACTCTCTGTGTTCGCTCTTTCTGAACAACCCCAAATATCTCCCTACCTGGAATCTGAGAGGAATTGAAAATAGGACCCCAGAAATCGCGTACAGAGCCCCTTACGCACATCAAAAATTGCCCCCAAAGGAAGCCTTTGGGTACAACTGAACGCCCCAGGGGAGCCCTTACGCAGCCCCACATGCAACTGGACTCTCTGTGTTAACTCTCTTAAAAACAAAAAAGTACATCCCTACCCGGAATCTGAGAGGAATTGAAAATAGGACCCCAGAAATCGCGTACAGAGCCCCTTTCAACCATCAAAAATTGCCCAAAAAGCAAGCCTTTGGGTACAACTGAACTGCCCAGGGGAGCCTTTACGCAGCCTCACATGCAACTGGACTCTCTGTGTTCGCTCTTTCTGAACAACCGTAAATACAGTTCTACCCGGAATCTCAGAGGAATTGAAAATAGGACCGCAGAAAACGTGTACAAGGCCCATTTTGGCCATCAAAAATTGCCCCCAAAGGAAGACTTTGGGTACAACTGTACTCCCGGGGGAGCATTTACGCAGCCCCACATGCAACTGGACTCTCTGTGTTCGCTCTTTCTGAACAACCCTAAATATATCCCTACCAGGAATCTGAGAGGAATTGAAAATAGGACCCCAGAAAATATGTACAAGGCGCTTTTTTGCCAATCAAAAATTGCCCCCAAAGGAAGCCTTTGGGTACAACTGAACTCCCCAGGGTTGCCTTTACGCAGCCCCACATGCAACTGGACTCTCTGTGTTCACTCTTTATGAACAACCCTAAATACATCCCTTCTCGGAATCTGAGAGGAATTGAAAATAGGACCCCAGAAAATGCGTACAAGGCCCATTTTGCCCATTAAAAATTGCCCCCAAAGGAAGCCTTTCGGTACAACTGAACTCCCCAGGGGAGCCTTTACGCAGCCCCACATGCAACTGGACTCTCTGTGTTCCCTCTTTCTGAAGAACCCTAAATACATCCCTAACCGGAATCTGAGAGGAATTGCAAATAGGACCCCAGTAATCGCGTACAGAGCCCCTTTCAACCATCAAAAATTGCCCCCAAAGGAAGCCTTTGGGTACAACTGAACTCCCCAGGGGAGCCTTTACGCAGCCCCACATGCAACTGGACTCTCTGTGTTCGCACTTTCTGAACAGCCCTAAATATCTCCCTACCCGGAATCTGAGAGGAATTGAAAATAGGACCCTATAAAACGCCAACAGAGTCCCTTTCGCCCATCAAAAATTGCCCCAAAAGGAAGCCTTTGGGAACAACTGAACTCCCCAGGGGAGCCTTTACGCAGCCCCACATGCAACTGGACTCTCTGTGTTCGCTCTTTCTGAACAGCCCTAAATACAGCCCTACCTGGAATCTGAGAGGAATTGAAAATAGGTCCTCAGAAATCGTGTTCAGAGCCCCTTTCGCCCATCAAATATTACCCCGAAAGGAAGCCTTTGGGTACAACTGAACTCCCCAAGGGAGCCTTGACTCAGCACCACATGCAACTGGACTCTCTGTGTTCGCTCTTTCTGAACAATGCTAAATATCTCCCTAACCGGAATCTGAGATGAATTTAAAATAAGACCCCAGAAAACGCGTACAGAGCCCCTTTTCCCCATCAAAAATTGCCCCCAAAGGAAGTCTTTGGGTACAACTGAACTCCCCAGGGGAGCCTTCACGCAGCCCCACATGCAGCTGGACTCTCTGTGTTCGCTCTTTCTGAACAACCCTAAATATCTCCCCAACCGAGGAGTTGAAAATAGGAGAGGACTTGAAAATAGGACCCCAGAAATCGCGTACAGAGCCCCTTCCGCACATCAAAAATTGCCCCGAAAAGAAGCCTTTGGGTACAACAGAACTCCCCAGAGGAGCCTTTACCAAGCCCGACATGCAACTGGACTGTGTTCACTCTTTCTTAAAAACCCTAAATACATCCCTACCCGGAATCAGAGAGGAAATGAAAATAGGACCCCAGAAAACGCATACAGAGCCCCTTTCAACCATCAAAAATGCCCCCAAAGGAAGCCTTTGGGTACAACTGAACTCCCCAGGGGAGCCTTTACGCAGCCCCACATGCAACTGGACTCTCTGTGTTCACACTTTTATGAACAACCCTAAATACATCCCTACCCGGAATCTGAGAGGAATTGAAAATAGGACCCCAGAAAATGCGTACAAGGCCCATTTTGCCCATTAAAAATTGCCCCCAAAGGAAGCCTTTCGGTACAACTGAACTCCCCAGGGGAGCCTTTACGCAGCCCCACACGCAACTGGACTCTCTGTGTTCGCTCTTTCTGAAGAACCCTGAAGACATCCCTACCCGGAATCTGAGAGGAATTGAAAATAGGACCCCAGAAATCGCGTAGAGAGCCCCTTTCACCTGTCAAAAATTGCCCTCAAAGGAAGCCTTTGGGTACGGCTGAACTCCCCAGGGGAACCTTTATGCAGCCCCACATGCAACTGGAATCTCTGTGTTCCCTCTTTCTGAAGAGCGCTAAATATCTCCCTACCCGGAATCTATGAGGAATTGAAAATACGACCCCAGAAAATGTGTACAAGGCCCATTTTGCCTATCAAAAATTGCCGCCAAAGGAAGCCTTTGGGTACAACTGAACTCCCCAGGGGAGCCTTTACGCAGCCCCCCATGCAACTGGACTCTCTGTGTTCACTCTTTCTGAAGAGCGCTAAATATCTCCCTACCCGGAATCTAAGAGGAATTGAAATTACGACCCCAGAAAACGTGTACAAGGCCCATATTGCCCATCAAAAATTGCCCCCAAAGGAAGCTTTTGGGAACAACTGAACTCCCCAGGGGAGCCTTTACGCAGCCCCACATGCAACTGGACTCTCTGTGTTCACTCTTTCTTAAAAACCCTAAATATATACCTACCCGGAATCTGAGAGAAAATGAAAATAGGACCCCAGAAAATGCATACAGAGTCCCTTTCACACATCAAAAATTGCCCCCAAAGGAAGCCTTTGGGTACAACTGAACTCCCCAGGGGAGCCTTTACGCAGCCCCACATGCAACTGGACTCTCTGTGTTCACTCTTTCTTAAAAACCCTAAATATATACCTACCCGGAATCTGAGAGAAAATGAAAATAGGACCCCAGAAAATGCATACAGAGCCCCTTTCACACATCAAAAATTGCCCCCAAAGGAAGCCTTTGGGTACAACTGAACTCCCCAGGGGAGCCTTTACGCAGCCCCCCATGCAACTGGACTCTCTCTGTTCGCTTTTTCTGAACAGCCCTAAATACAGCCCTACCTGGAATCTGAGAGGAATTGAAAATAGGACCCCAAAAAACGCATACAAAGCCCCTTTCACCCATCAAAAATCGCCCCCAAAGGAAGCCTTTGGGTACAACTGAACTCCCCAGGGGAGCCTTTACGCAGCCCCACATGCAACTGGACTCTCTGTGTTCACTCTTTCTTAAAAACCTTAAATATATACCTACCCGGAATCTGAGAGAAAATGAAAATAGGACCCCAGAAAATGCATACAGAGCCCCTTTCACACATCAAAAATTGCCCCCAAAGGAAGCCTTTGGGTACAACTGAACTCCCCAGGGGAGCCTTTACGCAGCCCCACATGCAACTGGACTATCTGTGTTCGCTCTTTCTGAACAAGCCTAAATAAATCCCTTCCCGGAATGTGAGAGGAATTCAAAATATGATCCCAGAAATCACGTACAGAGCCCCTTTCACCCATCAAAAATTGCCCTGAAAGGAAGCCTGTGGGTACTACTGAACTCCCCAGGGGAGCCTTTACGCAGCCCCACATGCAACTGGACTCTCTGTGTTCGCTCTTCCTGAACAACCCTAAATACATCCCTTCCCGGAATGTGAGAGGAATTGAAAATATGATCCCAGAAATCACGTACAGAGCCCCTTTCACCCATCAAAAATCGCCCTGAAAGGAAGCCTGTGGGTACAACTGAACTCCCCAGGGGAGCCTTTACGCAGCCCCACATGCAACTGGACTCTCTGTGTTCGCTCTTTCTGAACAACCCTAAATACATCCATAACCGGAATCTGAGAGGAATTGAAAATATGATCCCAGAAATCACGTACAGAGCCCCTTTCACCCATCAAAAATTACCCTGAAAGGAAGACTTTGGGTACAACTGAACTCCCCAGGGGAGCCTTTACGCAGCCCCACATGCAACTGGACTCTCTGTGTTCGCTCTTTCTGAACAAGCCTAAATACATCCCTAACCGGAATCTGAGAGGAATTTAAAATAGGACCCCAGAAATCACGTACAGAGCCCCTTTCACCCATCAAAAATCGCCCCCAAAGGAAGCCTTTGGGAACAACTGAACTCCCCAGGGGAGCCCTTACGCAGCCCCACATGCAACTGGACTCTCTGTGTTCGCTCTTTCTGAACAGCCCTAAATACAGCCCTACCTGGAATCTGAGAGGAATTGAAAATAGGTCCTCAGAAATCGTGTTCAGAGCCCCTTTCGCCCATCAAATATTACCCCGAAAGGAAGCCTTTGGGTACAACTGAACTCCCCAAGGGAGCCTTGACTCAGCACCACATGCAACTGGACTTTCTGTGTTCGCTCTTTCTGAACAATGCTAAATATCTCCCTAACCGGAATCTGAGATGAATTTAAAATAAGACCCCAGAAAACGCGTACAGAGCCCCTTTTCCCCATCAAAAATTGCCCCCAAAGGAAGTCTTTGGGTACAACTGAACTCCCCAGGGGAGCATTTACGCAGCCCCACATGCAGCTGGACTCTCTGTGTTCGCTCTTTCTGAACAACCCTAAATATCTCCCCAACCGAGGAGTTGAAAATAGGAGAGGACTTGAAAATAGGACCCCAGAAATCGCGTACAGAGCCCCTTCCGCACATCAAAAATTGCCCCGAAAAGAAGCCTTTGGGTACAACAGAACTCCCCAGAGGAGCCTTTACCAAGCCCGACATGCAACTGGACTGTGTTCACTCTTTCTTAAAAACCCTAAATACATCCCTACCCGGAATCAAAGAGGAAATGAAAATAGGACCCCAGAAAACACGTACAGAGCCCCTTTCAACCATCAAAAATGCCCCCAAAGGAAGCCTTTGGGTACAACTGAACTCCCCAGGGGAGCCTTTACGCAGCCCCACATGCAACTGGACTCTCTGTGTTCACACTTTTATGAACAACCCTAAATACATCCCTACCCGGAATCTGAGAGGAATTGAAAATAGGACCCCAGAAAATGCGTACAAGGCCCATTTTGCCCATTAAAAATTGCCCCCAAAGGAAGCCTTTCGGTACAACTGAACTCCCCAGGGGAGCCTTTACGCAGCCCCACACGCAACTGGACTCTCTGTGTTCGCTCTTTCTGAAGAACCCTGAAGACATCCCTACCCGGAATCTGAGAGGAATTGAAAATAGGACCCCAGAAATCGCGTAGAGAGCCCCTTTCACCTGTCAAAAATTGCCCTCAAAGGAAGCCTTTGGGTACGGCTGAACTCCCCAGGGGAACCTTTACGCAGCCCCACATGCAACTGGAATCTCTGTGTTCCCTCTTTCTGAAGAGCGCTAAATATCTCCCTACCCGGAATCTATGAGGAATTGAAAATACGACCCCAGAAAATGTGTACAAGGCCCATTTTGCCTATCAAAAATTGCCGCCAAAGGAAGCCGTTGGGTACAACTGAACTCCCCAGGGGAGCCTTTACGCAGCCCCACATGCAACTGGACTCTCTGTGTTCCCTCTTTCTGAAGAGCGCTAAATATCTCCCTACCCGGAATCTAAGAAGAATTGAAAATAGGACCCCAGAAAATGTGTACAAGGCCCATTTTGCCTATCAAAAATTGCCGCCAAAGGAAGCCGTTGGGTACAACTGAACTCCCCAGGGGAGCCTTTACGCAGCCCCCCATGCAACTGGACTCTCTGTGTTCCCTCTTTCTGAAGAGCGCTAAATATCTCCCTACCCGGAATCTAAGAGGAATTGAAAATACGACCCCAGAAAACGTGTACAAGGCCCATATTGCCCATCAAAAATTGCCCCCAAAGGAAGCTTTTGGGAACAACTGAACTCCCCAGGGGAGCCTTTACGCAGCCCCACATGCAACTGGACTCTCTGTGTTCACTCTTTCTTAAAAACCCTAAATATATACCTACCCGGAATCTGAGAGAAAATGAAACTAGGACCCCAGAAAATGCATACAGAGCCCCTTTCACACATCAAAAATTGCCCCCAAAGGAAGCCTTTGGGTACAACTGAACTCCCCAGGGGAGCCTTTACGCAGCCCCACATGCAACTGGACTCTCTGTGTTCGCTTTTTCTGAACAGCCCTAAACACAGCCCTACCTGGAATCTGAGAGGAATTGAAAATAGGACCCCAAAAAACGCATACAAAGCCCCTTTCACCCATCAAAAATCGCCCCCAAAGGAAGCCTTTGGGTACAACTGAACTCCCCAGGGGAGCCTTTACGCAGCCCCACATGCAACTGGACTCTCTGTGTTCACTCTTTCTTAAAAACCCTAAATATATACCTACCCGGAATCTGAGAGAAAATGAAAATAGGACCCCAGAAAATGCATACAGAGCCCCTTTCACACATCAAAAATTGCCCCCAAAGGAAGCCTTTGGGTACAACTGAACTCCCCAGGGGAGCCTTTACGCAGCCCCACATGCAACTGGACTCTCTCTGTTCGCTTTTTCTGAACAGCCCTAAATACAGCCCTACCTGGAATCTGAGAGGAATTGAAAATAGGACCCCAAAAAACGCATACAAAGCCCCTTTCACCCATCAAAAATCGCCCCCAAAGGAAGCCTTTGGGTACAACTGAACTCCCCAGGGGAGCCTTTACGCAGCCCCACATGCAACTGGACTCTCTGTGTTCACTCTTTCTGAACAAGCCTAAATAAATCCCTTCCCGGAATGTGAGAGGAATTCAAAATATGATCCCAGAAATCACGTACAGAGCCCCTTTCACCCATCAAAAATTGCCCCCAAAGGAAGCCTGTGGGTACAACTGAACTCCCCAGGGGAGCCTTTACGCAGCCCCACATGCAACTGGACTCTCTGTGTTCGCTCTTCCTGAACAACCCTAAATACATCCATAACCGGAATCTGAGAGGAATTGAAAATATGATCCCAGAAATCACGTACAGAGCCCCTTTCACCCATCAAAAATCGCCCTGAAAGGAAGCCTTTGGTTACAACTGAACTCCCCAGGGGAGCCTTTACGCAGCCCCACATGCAACTGGACTTTCTGTGTTCGCTCTTTCTGAACAACCCTAAATACATCCATAACCGGAATCTGAGAGGAATTGAAAATATGATCCCAGAAATCACGTACAGAGCCCCTTTCACCCATCAAAAATCGCCCTGAAAGGAAGACTTTGGGTACAACTGAACTCCCCAGGGGAGCCTTTACGCAGCCCCACATGCAACTGGAATCTCTCTGTTCGCTCTTTCTGAACAACCCTAAATATATCCCTACCCGGAATCTGAGAGGAATTGAAAATAGGACCCTGGAAAACGTGTACAGAGCCCCTTTCACCCATCAAAAATTGCCCCCAAAGGAATCCTTTGGGTACAACTGAACTCCCTCGGGGAGCCTTTATGCAGCCCCACATGCAACTGGACTCTCTGTGTTCGCTCTTTCTGAACAACCCTAAATATATACCTACCCGGAATCTGAGAGAAAATGAAAATAGGACCCCAGAAAATGCATACAGAGCCCCTTTCACACATCAAAAATTGCCCCCAAAGGAAGCCTTTGGGTACAACTGAACTCCCCAGGGGAGCCTTTACGCAGCCCCACATGCAACTGGACTCTCTGTGTTCGCTTTTTCTGGACAGCCCTAAATACAGCCCTACCTGGAATCTGAGAGGAATTGAAAATAGGACCCCAAAAAACGCATACAGAGCCCCTTTCACACATCAAAAATTGCCCCCAAAGGAAGCCTTTCGGTACAACTGAACTCCCCAGGGGAGCCTTTACGCAGCCCCACACGCAACTGGACTCTCTGTGTTCGCTCTTTCTGAAGAACCCTGAAGACATCCCTACCCGGAATCTGAGAGGAATTGAAAATAGGACCCCAGAAATCGCGTAGAGAGCCCCTTTCACCTGTTAAAAATTGTCCTCAAAGGAAGCCTTTGGGTACGGCTGAACTCCCCAGGGGAACCTTTACGCAGCCCCACATGCAACTGGAATCTCTGTGTTCCCTCTTTCTGAAGAGCGCTAAATATCTCCCTACCCGGAATCTATGAGGAATTGAAAATACGACCCCAGAAAATGTGTACATGGCCCATTTTGCCTATCAAAAATTGCCGCCAAAGGAAGCCGTTGGGTACAACTGAACTCCCCAGGGGAGCCTTTACGCAGCCCCCCATGCAACTGGACTCTCTGTGTTCCCTCTTTCTGAACAGCGCTAAATATCTCCCTACCCGGAATCTAAGAAGAATTGAAAATAGGACCCCAGAAAATGTGTACAAGGCCCATTTTGCCTATCAAATATTGCCGCCAAAGGAAGCCGTTGGGTACAACTGAACTCCCCAGGGGAGCCTTTACGCAGCCCCCCATGCAACTGGACTCTCTGTGTTCCCTCTTTCTGAAGAGCGCTAAATATCTCCCTACCCGGAATCTAAGAGGAATTGAAAATACGACCCCAGAAAACGTGTACAAGGCCCATATTGCCCATCAAAAATTGCCCCCAAAGGAAGCCGTTGGGAACAACTGAACTCCCCAGGGGAGCCTTTACGCAGCCCCACATGCAACTGGACTCTCTGTGTTCACTCTTTCTTAAAAACCCTAAATATATACCTACCCGGAATCTGAGAGAAAATGAAAATAGGACCCCAGAAAATGCATACAGAGCCCCTTTCACACATCCAAAATTGCCCCCAAAGGAAGCCTTTGGGTACAACTGAACTCCCCAGGGGAGCCTTTACGCAGCCCCACATGCAACTGGACTCTCTGTGTTCGCTTTTTCTGAACAGCCCTAAACACAGCCCTACCTGGAATCTGAGAGGAATTGAAAATAGGACCCCAAAAAACGCATACAAAGCCCCTTTCACCCATCAAAAATCGCCCCCAAAGGAAGCCTTTGGGTACAACTGAACTCCCCAGGGGAGCCTTTACGCAGCCCCACATGCAACTGGACTCTCTGTGTTCACTCTTTCTTAAAAACCCTAAATATATACCTACCCGGAATCTGAGAGAAAATGAAAATAGGACCCCAGAAAATGCATACAGAGCCCCTTTCACACATCAAAAATTGCCCCCAAAGGAAGCCTTTGGGTACAACTGAACTCCCCAGGGGAGCCTTTACGCAGCCCCACATGCAACTGGACTCTCTCTGTTCGCTTTTTCTGAACAGCCCTAAATACAGCCCTACCTGGAATCTGAGAGGAATTGAAAATAGGACCCCAAAAAACGCATACAAAGCCCCTTTCACCCATCAAAAATCGCCCCCAAAGGAAGCCTTTGGGTACAACTGAACTCCCCAGGGGAGCCTTTACGCAGCCCCACATGCAACTGGACTCTCTGTGTTCACTCTTTCTTAAAAACCTTAAATATATACCTACCCGGAATCTGAGAGAAAATGAAAATAAGACCCCAGAAAATGCATACAGAGCCCCTTTCACACATCAAAAATTGCCCCCAAAGGAAGCCTTTGGGTACAACTGAACTCCCCAGGGGAGCCTTTACGCAGCCCCACATGCAACTGGACTATCTGTGTTCGCTCTTTCTGAACAAGCCTAAATAAATCCCTTCCCGGAATGTGAGAGGAATTCAAAATATGATCCCAGAAATCACGTACAGAGCCCCTTTCACCCATCAAAAATTGCCCCCAAAGGAAGCCTGTGGGTACAACTGAACTCCCCAGGGGAGCCTTTACGCAGCCCCACATGCAACTGGACTCTCTGTGTTCGCTCTTTCTGAACAACCCTAAATACATCCCTACCCGGAATCTGAGAGGAATTGAAAATAGGACCCCAGAAAACACCTACAGAGCCCCTTTCACCCATCAAAAATTACCCTGAAAGGAAGCCTTTGGGTACAACTGAACTCCCCAGGGGAGCCTTTACGCAGCCCCACATGCAACTGGACTCTCTGTGTTCGCTCTTTCTGAACAAGCCTAAATACATCCCTAACCGGAATCTGAGAGGAATTGAAAATAGGACCCTGGAAAACGTGTACAGAGCCCCTTTCACCCATCAAAAATTGCCCCCAAAGGAAGCCTTTGGGTAAAACTGAACTCCCCAGGGGAGCCTTTACGGAGCCCCACATGCAACTGGACTCTCTATGTTCGCTCTTTCTGAACAACCCTAAATACATCCCTTCCCGGAATGTGAGAGGAATTGAAAATATGACCATAGATATCACGTAGAGAGCCCCTTTCACCCATCAGAAATTTCCCTGAAAGGAAGCCTTTGGGTACAACTGAACTCCCCAGGGGAGCCTTTACGCAGCCCCACATGCAACTGGACTCTCTGTGTTCGCTCTTTCTGAACAACCCTAAATACATCCCTAACCGGAATGTGAGAGGAATTTAAATTAGGACCCCAGAAAACGCATACAAAGCCCCTTTCACCCATCAAAAATTGCCCCCAAAGGAATCCTTTGGGTACAACTGAACTCCCTCGGGGAGCCTTTATGCAGCCCCACATGCAACTGGACTCTCTGTGTTCGCTCTTTCTGAACAACCCTAAATATATACCTACCCGGAATCTGAGAGAAAATGAAAATAGGACCCCAGAAAATGCATACAGAGCCCCTTTCACACATCAAAAATTGCCCCCAAAGGAAGCCTTTGGGTACAACTGAACTCCCCAGGGGAGCCTTTACGCAGCCCCACATGCAACTGGACTCTCTGTGTTCGCTTTTTCTGGACAGCCCTAAATACAGCCCTACCTGGAATCTGAAAGGAATTGAAAATAGGACCCCAAAAAACGCATACAAAGCCCCTTTCACCCATCAAAAATCGCCCCCAACGGAAGCCTTTGGGTACAACTGAACTCCCCAGGGGAGCCTTTACGCAGCCCCACATGCAACTGGACTCTCTGTGTTTGTTCTTTCTGAACAACCCTAAATACATCCCTAACCGGAATCTGAGAGGAATTGTAACTATGACCCCAGAAATCACGTACAGAGCCGCTTTCACCCATCAAAAATTTCCGTCAAAGGAAGCCTTTGGGTACAACTGAACTCCCCAGGGGAGCCTTTACGCAGCCCCACATGCAACTGGACTCTCTGTGTTCGCTCTTTCTGAACAACCCTAAATACATCCCTTCCCGGAATGTGAGAGGAATTCAAAATATGATCCCAGAAATCACGTACAGAGCCCTTTTCACCCATCAAAAATTGCCCTGAAAGGAAGCCTGTGGGTACAACTGAACTCCCCAGGGGAGCCTTTACGCAGCCCCACATGCAACTGGAATCTCTGTGTTCGCTCTTTCTGAACA
Organism: Mergus octosetaceus; assembly: GCA_036873955.1. Classification (NCBI taxonomy): domain Eukaryota; kingdom Metazoa; phylum Chordata; class Aves; order Anseriformes; family Anatidae; genus Mergus; species Mergus octosetaceus. The sequence goes on from JBAGBL010000221.1 coordinate 55,278, forward strand.
ACCCTAAATACATCCATAACCGGAATCTGAGAGGAATTGAAAATATGATCCCAGAAATCACGTACAGAGCCCCTTTCACCCATCAAAAATTACCCTGAAAGGAAGCCTTTGGGTACAACTGAACTCCCCAGGGGAGCCTTTACGCAGCCCCACATGCAACTGGACTCTCTGTGTTCGCTCTTTCTGAACAACCCTAAATACATCCCTTCCCGGAATGTGAGAGGAATTTAAAATAGGACCCCAGAAATCACGTACAGACCCCTTTCACCCATCAAAAATCGCCCCCAAAGGAAGCCTTTGGGAACAACTGAACTCCCCAGGGGAGCCCTTACGCAGCCCCACATGCAACTGGAATCTCTCTGTTCGCTCTTTCTGAACAACCCTAAATATATCCCTACCCGGAATCTGAGAGGAATTGAAAATAGGACCCTGGAAAACGTATACAGAGCCCCTTTCACCCATCAAAAATTTCCCTGAAAGGAAGCCTTTGGGTACAACTGAACTCCCCAGGGGAGCCTTTACGCAGCCCCACATGCAACTGGACTCTCTGTGTTCGCTCTTTCTGAACAACCCTAAATACATCCCTAACCGGAATGTGAGAGGAATTTAAATTAGGACCCCAGAAAACGCATACAAAGCCCCTTTCACCCATCAAAAATTGCCCCCAAAGGAAGCCTTTGGGTACAACTGAACTCCCTCGGGGAGCCTTTACGCAGCCCCACATGCAACTGGACTCTCTGTGTTCGCTCTTTCTGAACAACCCTAAATACATCCCTAACCGGAATCTGAGAGGAATTGAAAATATGATCCCAGAAATCACGTACAGAGCCCCTTTCACCCATCAAAAATTGCCCCCAAAGGAAGCTTTTGGGAACAACTGAACTCCCCAGGGGAGCCTTTACGCAGCCCCACATGCAACTGGACTCTCTGTGTTCACTCTTTCTTAAAAACCCTAAATATATACCTACCCGGAATCTGAGAGAAAATGAAAATAGGACCCCAGAAAATGCATACAGAGCCCCTTTCACACATCAAAAATTGCCCCCATAGGAAGCCTTTGGGTACAACTGAACTCCCCAGGGGAGCCTTTACGCAGCCCCACATGCAACTGGACTCTCTGTGTTCGCTTTTTCTGAACAGCCCGAAATACAGCCCTACCTGGAATCTGAGAGGAATTGAAAATAGGACCCCAAAAAACGCATACAAATCCCCTTTCACCCATCAAAAATCGCCCCCAAAGGAAGCCTTTGGGTACAACTGAACTCCCCAGGGGAGCCTTTACGCAGCCCCACATGCAACTGGACTCTCTGTGTTCACTCTTTCTTAAAAACCCTAAATATATACCTACCCGGAATCTGAGAGAAAATGAAAATAGGACCCCAGAAAATGCATACAGAGCCCCTTTCACACATCAAAAATTGCCCCCAAAGGAAGCCTTTGGGTACAACTGAACTCCCCAGGGGAGCCTTTACGCAGCCCCACATGCAACTGGACTCTCTGTGTTCGCTCTTTCTGAACAAGCCTAAATACATCCCTTCCCGGAATGTGAGAGGAATTCAAAATATGATCCCAGAAATCACGTACAGAGCCCCTTTCACCCATCAAAAATTGCCCTGAAAGGAAGCCTGTGGGTACAACTGAACTCCCCAGAGGAGCCTTTACGCAGCCCCACATGCAACTGGACTCTCTGTGTTCGCTCTTTCTGAACAACCCTAAATACATCCATAACCGGAATCTGAGAGGAATTGAAAATATGATCCCAGAAATCACGTACAGAGCCCCTTTCACCCATCAAAAATTACCCTGAAAGGAAGCCTTTGGGTACAACTGAACTCCCCAGGGGAGCCTTTACGCAGCCCCACATGCAACTGGACTCTCTGTGTTCGCTCTTTCTGAACAACCCTAATGTCCTGGTTTCAGTTAGAACAGAGTTAATTTTGTTCCTAGTAGCCGGTGGAATGCTATGCTTTGGCTTAGAATGAGAAGAGTGCTGATAACACCCCGATGTTTTAATTATTGCAGAGCAGTGCTTGTACTAAGCCAAGGACATCTCAACTTCTTGCTCTGTCCTGTCAACAGGCAGGCTGGGGGTGCAGCAAGAACTGGGAGGGGACAGACCCAGAACAGGTGACCCAAACTAGCCAAAGGGGTATTCCATACCATCTGACGTCACGCTAAACAATATATAGGGTGGCTAGCCGGGGGGAGGGTGGGCCGGACTGCTCGGGGTTAGGCTGGGCATCGGTCAGCGGGTGGTGAGCAATTGCATTGTGCATCACTTGTTTGTACATGTTATTATTAGTAGTACTATTATCATCATTGTATCATCATTATTATTATTACTATTACTATTATTATTATTATTACTATTATTATTTTCTTGTCTTACTAAACTGTCTTTATCTCAACTCACAGGCCTCACTTTCCATTTCTCTCCCCCGTCCCAGAGAGGGAGGGGGGAGGGTGAGCGAACGGCTGTGTGGTGTTTAGCTGCCGGCCGGGTTAAACCACTACAGTCTTTTTGGCGCCCAACGTGGGGCACGAAAGGTTGAGATAACGGCAGACCTGATCAGAGTGTGTTAAACTAAGATTGTTATAAGTATTAGACCTGCTTAATAGTCACTTGTCATAATGCTGATTGCTTTAATCTCAAGTCTGCTGCGCCTGTTTTTCAAATTGAGCACTATAGCACATTATTTTCCGTATGTGCTCTCTGTCATGTTGTTTATCCTGTCCGGGCCTTGGTTTCAGACCATTATGGTACTGTGTCTTGTAACAGTGGCTTATGAGACGATGAAATATCTGGTTATGACTCTAACTTGGTATTTGTACTCAGTAACATCGTCGACTTTATACTTTGGAAACCGTATCTTGGAAACTATTAGCAATTATACCTGTTGTTTCTTTTCATCAGGGAGTGAATCTGTGGAGGGGAAAGGGGAAGATATTTTCCCTTACTCGATCACTCTCCCTTTCTCCTTCACCACCCCCTTATCCTCTTTGATCACCCTCCCTTTCTCCTTCACCACCCTCTTATCTTCCGAGCTTGTTACAATAGCTCTCCAAGATATTGAATATCCTTGGGATACTCAGACCAGCATGGTTTTGCTCTTATGCCTCCTGAATGTGCTTCAGGTTTTGCTTAAAGTTAAACAACTATTTGGGAAGCTCATTCGGAGATCTACCCGGAGGCAGTATAGTTGTGGGTGGCAGGGAGTATGGGAGGATATGGGCAGACATTTAGAGCAGTTAGCACCCCCAGTGTTTTGGAAATTCACCCCTGAACAACTGAAAAATCCTAAAAAACTGGCAGAATGTTTGAAAAAAAGGTGTCATGACTCTGGCAGTTCCAAAGTAACACAAATCATTATAACGTGCTGGGGCCTGGCTCATGCCTATCGAGCTGCCATTGATACTGCTATCAACTTAGTGACAGACCCTGCGGCCACTCCAAGTCCTGTGACAGATCCAATGGCCACTGCGACTCCTACAGTGGACTCTGCAGCCGCTCCAGTTCCAGCTCCTGCAGACACTCCAGTTCCGGGTCCTGCAGCTGCTCCAGCTCCGGTTCCTGCAGACGCTCCAGCTCCAGCTCCTGCAGACACTCCAGTTCCAGCTCCTGCAGCTGCTCCAGCTCCTGTGGCTGGGTCAGAGAAACGAGCTGTTGCAGTGCAAGTCGACCCTGCAGAGGGTATTCTAACCCCTGTGGCAGGCCCTGTAACCGGGTCAGAGAAACGAGCTGTTGCAGTGCAAGTCGACCCTGCCGGGGGTATTCCAACCCCTGTGGCAGGCCCTGTAACCGGGTCAGAGAAACGAGCTGTAGCAGTGCAAGTCGACCCTGCAGAGGGTATTCTAACCCCTGTGGCAGGCCCTGTAACCGGGTCAGAGAAACGAGCTGTTGCAGTGCAAGTCGACCCTGCCGGGGGTATTCCAACCCCTGTGGCAGGCCCTGTAACCGGGTCAGAGAAACGAGCTGTAGCAGTGCAAGTCGACCCTGCAGAGGGTATTCTAACCCCTGTGGCAGGCCCTGTAACGGGGTCAGAGAAACGAGCTGTTGCAGTACAAGTCGACCCTGCAGAGGGTATTCCAATCCCTGTGGCAGACCTTGTAACGGGGCCAGAGAGACGAGCTGTAGCAGTGCAAGTAGCCCCAGTACACAAGATGAAAAGATGGTATAGAGATTCAGGTCGTTTAGAACGCAGAGAATCTTCTGCCAAATCTGATGGAGACGACGATGCTGGGCCATCAGGGCTTCAGGTGGAGGAAGATGATGATGCCGAAAAAGCAACAATAACTACCCGAAACCTAAGCGAGCGTGAGTTACGAGATGTGCGAAAAGATTTTGGTCGCTGTATAGGTGAGCAGCTTGTCACCTGGCTGCTCCGGTGTTGGGACGCTGGAGCCAATTGTGTGGAATTGTCTGGCATTGAAGCCAGACGGCTGGGATCCCTTGCTAGAGACGCAGGCATTGACAAAGCAATTGCAAATGGAGCACAATCTCTCAGCCTCTGGAGGCGTCTCCTCTCAGCTGTGAGGGAAAGGTATCCCTTCAAGGAAGAACTTTTATGTGTACCAGGCAAGTGGACCACTATGGAGAAGGGAATCCAGTACCTGAGGGAATTAGCCGTACGGGAAGTGATTTATGAGGATCCAGTCCCCGGACAAACATCCAAAGATCCAGATGGAGTCAGGTGTACACGACCCATGTGGCGGAAGTTTGTACGGAGTGCACCATCATCATATGCCAGCTCATTGGCAGTAATGGCCTGGAAAAAGGATGAGGAACCCATAATAGATGAAGTGGCTAAACAACTCCAGCAGTACGAAGAAAGTCTCTCCTCTTCCTTACAGGCCTGCGTCTCAGCTGTGGAGAAACTTTCTGAAGAGTTCCACCAACTTAAAGAGAATCTATCTTCCTCCCCACCTGAACAAACCAGTGTCCACCGACCAAAAGAGAATACTTGGGAGAAACTTTCTGAAAAGGTTCACCAACTTGAAGAGAGATTATTCTCCTTCGCACCTGTACAAAGCAGTGTCTCAGCTATCAGGGGTAGGCGGTCATCTACACAAAGAAGACAATATGGTGGGTACTCACCCCGTGCCACCCTGTGGTTTTACTTACGAGACCATGGAGAGGACATGAGAAAATGGGATGGAAAATCCACCGCAACCCTAGAGGCACGGGTACGTGAGTTGCAAAAGAAAACAATCGGGAAAAAGGGATTCTCTGAAAAGGTTGCTGCTCCAACTTCCAGCAGACAGTCCTTCAAACCCAGAATTGAAGAAGATTCTGACCAGGATTAGGGGGGCCCTGCCTCCAGCCAGGGGGAGGAAAGGGACAATCGAGTTTATTGGACTGTGTGGATTCGATGGCCTGGCACGTCAAACGCACAGAAGTATAAGGCTTTAGTAGACACCGGTGCACAATGTACTCTAATGCCATCGAGCTATAAAGGGCCAGAGCCCATCTGTATTTGTGGAGTGACAGGGGGATCTCAGCAGTTGACTGTATTGGAGGCTGAAGTGAGTCTGACTGGGAATGAGTGGGAAAAGCATCCCATCGTGACTGGCCCGGATGCTCCATGTATCCTTGGCATAGACTATCTTAGAAGAGGATATTTCAAGGATCCAAAAGAGTTCCGCTGGGCTTTTGGTATAGCTGCCTTAGAGACGGAGGGCATTAAACAATTATCTACCTTGCCTGGTCTTTCAGAGGATCCCTCTGTTGTGGGGTTGCTGAGGGTCGAAGAACAGCAAGTGCCAATTGCTACTACAACTGTGCACCGGCGGCAATATCGCACTAACCGAGACTCCCTGATTCCCATCCATAAGCTAATTCGTCAATTGGAGAGCCAAGGAGTGATCAGCAAGACTCATTCACCTTTCAATAGTCCCATATGGCCAGTGCGAAAGTCTAATGGTGAGTGGAGACTAACAGTGGACTATCGTGGCCTGAACGAAGTCACGCCACCATTGAGTGCTGCAGTGCCGGACATGCTGGAACTCCAGTATGAACTTGAATCGAAGGCAGCCAAGTGGTACGCCACAATTGATATCGCTAATGCATTTTTCTCCATCCCTCTAGCAGCAGAGTGCAGGCCACAATTTGCTTTCACTTGGAGGGGAGTCCAATATACTTGGAATCGGCTGCCCCAGGGGTGGAAACACAGCCCTACCATTTGCCATGGACTGATTCAATCTGCACTGGAGCAGGGGGAAGCTCCTGAACACCTGCAGTATATCGATGACATTATTGTGTGGGGTGACACAGCAGAGGAAGTTTTTGAGAAAGGAAAGAAAATAGTCCAAATCCTTCTGAAAGCTGGTTTTGCCATAAAACAAAATAAAGTCAAAGGACCTGCACGAGAGATCCAGTTTTTAGGAATAAAATGGCAAGATGGACGTCGTCAAATTCCAATGGATGTGATCAACAAAATAACAGCTATGTCTCCACCAACTAGCAAAAAAGAAACACAAACTTTCCTAGGTGTTGTGGGGTTTTGGAGAATGCACATTCCAAATTACAGTCTGATTGTAAACCCGCTTTACCAAGTAACCCGTAAGAAGAATGAGTTTGAGTGGGGCCCTGAGCAACGGCAGGCCTTTGAACAAATTAAGCAGGAAATAGTTCATGCAGTAGCCCTTGGGCCAGTCCGAACAGGACCAGAAGTGAAGAATGTGCTCTACACTGCAGCCGGGGAGAACGGCCCCACCTGGAGCCTCTGGCAGAAAGAACCTGGGGAAACTCGAGGTCGGCCCCTGGGGTTTTGGAGTCGGGGATACCGAGGATCTGAGGCCCGCTACACTCCAACGGAAAAGGAAATATTGGCAGCATATGAAGGAGTTCGATCTGCTTCGGAGGTGGTCGGTACTGAAGCGCAGCTCCTCCTAGCACCCCGATTGCCAGTACTAGGCTGGATGTTCAAAGGAAGGGTCTCCCCTACACATCATGCAACCGATGCTACATGGAGCAAGTGGGTTGCACTGATTACTCAGCGGGCTCGAATAGGAAACCCCAGTCGCCCAGGGATATTGGAAGTGATTATGGACTGGCCAGAAGGCAAATACTTTGGGATATCATCAGAGGAGGAGGTGGGTCGTGCTGAAGAAGCCCCACTGTACAACCAGTTACCAGAGAATGAGAAGAAATATGCCCTGTTCACTGATGGGTCTTGTCGTATTGTGGGGAAGCATCGGAGATGGAAGGCTGCTGTATGGAGCCCTACACGACGAGTTGCAGAAGCTGCTGAGGGAGAAGGTGAATCGAGTCAGTTTGCAGAAGTAAAGGCCATTCAGCTGGCTTTAGACATTGCTGAACGAGAAAAATGGCCGGTTCTCTATCTCTACACTGATTCATGGATGGTAGCAAATGCCCTGTGGGGATGGTTACAGCAATGGAAGCAAAACAACTGGCAGCGCAGGGGCAAACCCATCTGGGCTGCTGCATTGTGGCAAGATATTGCTGCTCGGGTGGAGAACCTGGCTGTAAAGGTACGCCACGTAGATGCTCATATGCCCAAGAATCGGGCTACTGAAGAACATCAAAACAACCAGCAGGTGGATCAGGCTGCTAAGATTGAAGTAGCTCAGGTGGACCTGGATTGGCAGCATAAAGGTGAATTATTTATAGCCCGATGGGCCCATGACACCTCAGGCCATCAAGGTAGAGATGCAACATACAGATGGGCTCGTGATCGAGGGGTGGACCTGACCATGGACACTATAACACAGCTTATTCATGACTGTGAAACATGTGCTGCAATCAAGCAAGCCAAACGGTCAAAGCCTCTTTGGTATGGAGGACGATGGCTGAAATATAAATATGGAGAGGCCTGGCAGATTGATTACATCACACTCCCTCAAACTCGCAATGGCAAGCGCCATGTACTTACAATGGTGGAAGCAACCACTGGATGGCTGGAAACATATCCTGTGCCTCATGCCACCGCCCGGAACACTATCCTGGGCCTTGAAAAACAAGTCCTATGGCGACATGGCACCCCAGAAAGAATAGAGTCAGACAATGGAACTCATTTCCGAAACAACCTTATAGACACTTGGGCCAAAGAGCATGGTATTGAGTGGGTGTATCACATCCCCTATCATGCACCAGCCTCCGGGAAAGTTGAACGATATAATGGACTGTTAAAGACTACATTGAAAGCAATGGGTGCTGGGACGTTCAAAAATTGGGATACGCATTTGGCAAAGGCCACCTGGTTAGTCAATACTAGGGGATCCGCCAACCGAACTGGACCTGCCCAATCAAACCTGTTACGTACTGTAGATGGGGATAAAGTTCCTGTAGTGCATGTAAGAAATATGCTGGGTAAAACGGTCTGGGCTACTCCTGCCTCAGGAAAAGGCAAACCCATTCGTGGAATTGCTTTTGCTCAGGGACCTGGATATACGTGGTGGGTGATGCAAAAGAACGGAGAGGTCCGGTGTGTACCTCAAGGGGATTTAATACTGGGTGAGAATAGCCCATGAATTGGATTGTACCATGTTAATTACTATATAATATTGTATGTTATCACTATCATGACTACTATATACCCTAGATAAAAATGGTGACTAACTAGAATGTATGGGAAAGAGTGTAACCTGAGCATGACATAAATGGTATGGAATAAGGGGTGGATAGATGTCCTGGTTTCAGTTAGAACAGAGTTAATTTTGTTCCTAGTAACCGGTGGAATGCTATGCTTTGGCTTAGAATGAAAAGAGTGCTGATAACACCCCGATGTTTTAATTATTGCAGAGCAGTGCCTGTACTAAGCCAAGGACATCTCAACTTCTTGCTCTGTCCTGCCAACAGGCAGGCTGGGGGTGCAGCAAGAACTGGGAGGGGACAGGCCCAGAACAGGTGACCCAAACTAGCCAAAGGGGTATTCCATACCATCTGACGTCACGCTAAACAATATATAGGGTGGCTAGCCGGGGGGAGGGCGGGCGGGACTGCTCGGGGTTAGGCTGGGCATCGGTCAGCGGGTGGTGAGCAATTGCATTGTGCATCACTTGTTTGTACATGTTATTATTAGTAGTACTATTATCATCATTGTATCATTATTATTATTATTATTATTACTATAATTATTATTATTACTATTATTATTTTCTTGTCTTATTAAACTGTCTTTATCTCAACTCACAGGCCTCACATTCCATTTCTCTCCCCCGTCCCGGAGAGGGAGGGGGGAGGGTGAGCGAACGGCTGTGTGGTGTTTAGCTGCCGGCCGGGTTAAACCACTACAGGAATTTAAAATAGGACACCAGAAAACGCATACAAAGCCCCTTTCACCCATCAAAAATCGCCCCCAAAGCAAGCCTTTGGGTACAACTGAACTCCCCAGGGGAGCCTTTACGCAGCCCCACATGCAACTGGACTCTCTGTGTTCGCTCTTTCTGAACAACCCTAAATACATCCCTTCCCGGAATGTGAGACGAATTTAAAATAGGACCCCAGAAATCACATACAGAGCCCCTTTCACCCATCAAAAATTACCCCCAAAGGAAGCCTTTGGGTACAACTGAACTCCCCAGGGGAGCCTTTACGCAGCCCCACATGCAACTGGACTCTCTGTGTTCGCTCTTTCTGAACAACCCTAAATACATCCCTTCCCGGAATGTTAGAGGAATTGTAAATATGACCCTAGAAATCACGTACAGAGCCTCTTTCAACCATCAAAAATCGCCCCGAAAGGAAGCCTTTGGGTACAACTGAACTCCCCATGGGAGCCTTTACGCAGCCCCACATGCAACTGGACTCTCTGTGTTCGCTCTTTCTGAACAACCCTAAATACATCCCTAACCGGAATCTGAGAGGAATTGTAAATATGACCCTAGAAATCACGTACAGAGCCTCTTTCAACCATCAAAAATCGCACCCAAAGGAAGCCTTTGGGTACAACTGAACTCCCCAGGGGAGCCTTTACGCAGCCCCACATGCAACTGGACTCTCTGTGTTCGCTCTTTCTGAACAACCCTAAATACATCCCTTCCCGGAATGTGAGAGGAATTTAAAATAGGACCCCAGAAAACGCATACAAAGCCCCTTTCACCCATCAAAAATTTCCCTGAAAGGAAGCCTTTGGGTACAACTGAACTCCCCAGGGGAGCCTTTACGCAGCCCCACATGCAACTGGACTCTCTGTGTTCGCTCTTTCTGAAAAACCCTAAATACATCCCTTCCCGGAATTTGAGAGGAATTTAAAATAGGACACCAGAAAACGCATACAAAGCCCCTTTCACCCATCAAAAATTGCCCCCAAAGGAAGCCTTTGGGTACAACTGAACTCCCCAGGGGAGCCTTTACGCAGCCCCACATGCAACTGGACTCTCTGTGTTCGCTCTTTCTGAACAACCCTAAATACATCCCTAACCGGAATCTGAGAGGAATTGTAAATATGACCCTAGAAATCACGTACAGAGCCTCTTTCACCCATCAAAAATTGCCCCCAAAGGAAGCCTTTGGGTACAACTGAACTCCCCAGGGGAGCCTTTACGCAGCCCCACATGCAACTGGACTCTCTGTGTTCGCTCTTTCTGAACAACCCTAAATACATCCCTTCCCGGAATGTGAGAGGAATTTAAAATAGGACACCAGAAAACGCATACAAAGCCCCTTTCACCCATCAAAAATTTCCCTGAAAGGAAGCCTTTGGGTACAACTGAACTCCCCAGGGGAGCCCTTACGCAGCCCCACATGCAACTGGACTCTCTGTGTTCGCTCTTTCTGAACAACCCTAAATATATCCCTACCCGGAATCTGAGAGGAATTGAAAATAGGACCCTGGAAAACGTGTACAGAGCCCCTTTCACCCATCAAAACTTGCCCCCAAAGGAAGCCTTTGGGTACAACTGAACTCCCCAGGGGAGCCTTTACGCAGCCCCACATTCAACTGGAATCTCTGTGTTCGCTCTTTCTGAACAACCCTAAATACATCCCTACCTGGAATCTGAGAGGAAGTGAAAATTGGACCCAGGTAAATGTGTACAGAGCCCCTTTCACCCGTCAAAAATTGCCCCCAAAGGAAGCCTTTGGGTACAACTGAACTCCCCAGGGGAGCCTTTACGCAGCCCCACATGCAACTGGACTCTCTGTGTTCGCTCTTTCTGAACAACCCTAAATACATCCCTAACCGGAATCTGAGAGGAATTCAAAATATGATCCCAGAAATCACGTACAGAGCCCCTTTCACCCATCAAAAATTACCCTGAAAGGAAGCCTTTGGGTACAACTGAACTCCCCAGGGGAGCCTTTACGCAGCCCCACATGCAACTGGACTCTCTGTGTTCGCTCTTTCTGAACAACCCTAAATACATCCCTTCCCGGAATGTGAGAGGAATTTAAAATAGGACCCCAGAAATCACGTACAGACCCCTTTCACCCATCAAAAATCGCCCCCAAAGGAAGCCTTTGGGAACAACTGAACTCCCCAGGGGAGCCCTTACGCAGCCCCACATGCAACTGGAATCTCTCTGTTCGCTCTTTCTGAACAACCCTAAATATATCCCTACCCGGAATCTGAGAGGAATTGAAAATAGGACCCTGGAAAACGTATACAGAGCCCCTTTCACCCATCAAAAATTTCCCTGAAAGGAAGCCTTTGGGTACAACTGAACTCCCCAGGGGAGCCTTTACGCAGCCCCACATGCAACTGGACTCTCTGTGTTCGCTCTTTCTGAACAACCCTAAATACATCCCTAACCGGAATGTGAGAGGAATTTAAATTAGGACCCCAGAAAACGCATACAAAGCCCTTTTCACCCATCAAAAATTGCCCCCAAAGGAAGCCTTTGGGTACAACTGAACTCCCTCGGGGAGCCTTTACGCAGCCCCACATGCAACTGGACTCTCTGTGTTCGCTCTTTCTGAACAACCCTAAATACATCCCTAACCGGAATCTGAGAGGAATTGAAAATATGATCCCAGAAATCACGTACAGAGCCCCTTTCACCCATCAAAAATTGCCCCCAAAGGAAGCTTTTGGGAACAACTGAACTCCCCAGGGGAGCCTTTACGCAGCCCCACATGCAACTGGACTCTCTGTGTTCACTCTTTCTTAAAAACCCTAAATATATACCTACCCGGAATCTGAGAGAAAATGAAAATAGGACCCCAGAAAATGCATACAGAGCCCCTTTCACACATCAAAAATTGCCCCCATAGGAAGCCTTTGGGTACAACTGAACTCCCCAGGGGAGCCTTTACGCAGCCCCACATGCAACTGGACTCTCTGTGTTCGCTTTTTCTGAACAGCCCGAAATACAGCCCTACCTGGAATCTGAGAGGAATTGAAAATAGGACCCCAAAAAACGCATACAAATCCCCTTTCACCCATCAAAAATCGCCCCCAAAGGAAGCCTTTGGGTACAACTGAACTCCCCAGGGGAGCCTTTACGCAGCCCCACATGCAACTGGACTCTCTGTGTTCACTCTTTCTTAAAAACCCTAAATATATACCTACCCGGAATCTGAGAGAAAATGAAAATAGGACCCCAGAAAATGCATACAGAGCCCCTTTCACACATCAAAAATTGCCCCCAAAGGAAGCCTTTGGGTACAACTGAACTCCCCAGGGGAGCCTTTACGCAGCCCCACATGCAACTGGACTCTCTGTGTTCGCTCTTTCTGAACAAGCCTAAATACATCCCTTCCCGGAATGTGAGAGGAATTCAAAATATGATCCCAGAAATCACGTACAGAGCCCCTTTCACCCATCAAAAATTGCCCTGAAAGGAAGCCTGTGGGTACAACTGAACTCCCCAGAGGAGCCTTTACGCAGCCCCACATGCAACTGGACTCTCTGTGTTCGCTCTTTCTGAACAACCCTAAATACATCCATAACCGGAATCTGAGAGGAATTGAAAATATGATCCCAGAAATCACGTACAGAGCCCCTTTCACCCATCAAAAATTACCCTGAAAGGAAGCCTTTGGGTACAACTGAACTCCCCAGGGGAGCCTTTACGCAGCCCCACATGCAACTGGACTCTCTGTGTTCGCTCTTTCTGAACAACCCTAATGTCCTGGTTTCAGTTAGAACAGAGTTAATTTTGTTCCTAGTAGCCGGTGGAATGCTATGCTTTGGCTTAGAATGAGAAGAGTGCTGATAACACCCCGATGTTTTAATTATTGCAGAGCAGTGCTTGTACTAAGCCAAGGACATCTCAACTTCTTGCTCTGTCCTGTCAACAGGCAGGCTGGGGGTGCAGCAAGAACTGGGAGGGGACAGACCCAGAACAGGTGACCCAAACTAGCCAAAGGGGTATTCCATACCATCTGACGTCACGCTAAACAATATATAGGGTGGCTAGCCGGGGGGAGGGTGGGCCGGACTGCTCGGGGTTAGGCTGGGCATCGGTCAGCGGGTGGTGAGCAATTGCATTGTGCATCACTTGTTTGTACATGTTATTATTAGTAGTACTATTATCATCATTGTATCATCATTATTATTATTACTATTACTATTATTATTATTATTACTATTATTATTTTCTTGTCTTACTAAACTGTCTTTATCTCAACTCACAGGCCTCACTTTCCATTTCTCTCCCCCGTCCCAGAGAGGGAGGGGGGAGGGTGAGCGAACGGCTGTGTGGTGTTTAGCTGCCGGCCGGGTTAAACCACTACAGTCTTTTTGGCGCCCAACGTGGGGCACGAAAGGTTGAGATAACGGCAGACCTGATCAGAGTGTGTTAAACTAAGATTGTTATAAGTATTAGACCTGCTTAATAGTCACTTGTCATAATGCTGATTGCTTTAATCTCAAGTCTGCTGCGCCTGTTTTTCAAATTGAGCACTATAGCACATTATTTTCCGTATGTGCTCTCTGTCATGTTGTTTATCCTGTCCGGGCCTTGGTTTCAGACCATTATGGTACTGTGTCTTGTAACAGTGGCTTATGAGACGATGAAATATCTGGTTATGACTCTAACTTGGTATTTGTACTCAGTAACATCGTCGACTTTATACTTTGGAAACCGTATCTTGGAAACTATTAGCAATTATACCTGTTGTTTCTTTTCATCAGGGAGTGAATCTGTGGAGGGGAAAGGGGAAGATATTTTCCCTTACTCGATCACTCTCCCTTTCTCCTTCACCACCCCCTTATCCTCTTTGATCACCCTCCCTTTCTCCTTCACCACCCTCTTATCTTCCGAGCTTGTTACAATAGCTCTCCAAGATATTGAATATCCTTGGGATACTCAGACCAGCATGGTTTTGCTCTTATGCCTCCTGAATGTGCTTCAGGTTTTGCTTAAAGTTAAACAACTATTTGGGAAGCTCATTCGGAGATCTACCCGGAGGCAGTATAGTTGTGGGTGGCAGGGAGTATGGGAGGATATGGGCAGACATTTAGAGCAGTTAGCACCTCCAGTGTTTTGGAAATTCACCCCTGAACAACTGAAAAATCCTAAAAAACTGGCAGAATGTTTGAAAAAAAGGTGTCATGACTCTGGCAGTTCCAAAGTAACACAAATCATTATAACGTGCTGGGGCCTGGCTCATGCCTATCGAGCTGCCATTGATACTGCTATCAACTTAGTGACAGACCCTGCGGCCACTCCAAGTCCTGTGACAGATCCAATGGCCACTGCGACTCCTACAGTGGACTCTGCAGCCGCTCCAGTTCCAGCTCCTGCAGACACTCCAGTTCCGGGTCCTGCAGCTGCTCCAGCTCCGGTTCCTGCAGACGCTCCAGCTCCAGCTCCTGCAGACACTCCAGTTCCAGCTCCTGCAGCTGCTCCAGCTCCTGTGGCTGGGTCAGAGAAACGAGCTGTTGCAGTGCAAGTCGACCCTGCAGAGGGTATTCTAACCCCTGTGGCAGGCCCTGTAACCGGGTCAGAGAAACGAGCTGTTGCAGTGCAAGTCGACCCTGCCGGGGGTATTCCAACCCCTGTGGCAGGCCCTGTAACCGGGTCAGAGAAACGAGCTGTAGCAGTGCAAGTCGACCCTGCAGAGGGTATTCTAACCCCTGTGGCAGGCCCTGTAACCGGGTCAGAGAAACGAGCTGTTGCAGTGCAAGTCGACCCTGCCGGGGGTATTCCAACCCCTGTGGCAGGCCCTGTAACCGGGTCAGAGAAACGAGCTGTAGCAGTGCAAGTCGACCCTGCAGAGGGTATTCTAACCCCTGTGGCAGGCCCTGTAACGGGGTCAGAGAAACGAGCTGTTGCAGTACAAGTCGACCCTGCAGAGGGTATTCCAATCCCTGTGGCAGACCTTGTAACGGGGCCAGAGAGACGAGCTGTAGCAGTGCAAGTAGCCCCAGTACACAAGATGAAAAGATGGTATAGAGATTCAGGTCGTTTAGAACGCAGAGAATCTTCTGCCAAATCTGATGGAGACGACGATGCTGGGCCATCAGGGCTTCAGGTGGAGGAAGATGATGATGCCGAAAAAGCAACAATAACTACCCGAAACCTAAGCGAGCGTGAGTTACGAGATGTGTGAAAAGATTTTGGTCGCTGTATAGGTGAGCAGCTTGTCACCTGGCTGCTCCGGTGTTGGGACGCTGGAGCCAATTGTGTGGAATTGTCTGGCATTGAAGCCAGACGGCTGGGATCCCTTGCTAGAGACGCAGGCATTGACAAAGCAATTGCAAATGGAGCACAATCTCTCAGCCTCTGGAGGCGTCTCCTCTCAGCTGTGAGGGAAAGGTATCCCTTCAAGGAAGAACTTTTATGTGTACCAGGCAAGTGGACCACTATGGAGAAGGGAATCCAGTACCTGAGGGAATTAGCCGTACGGGAAGTGATTTATGAGGATCCAGTCCCCGGACAAACATCCAAAGATCCAGATGGAGTCAGGTGTACACGACCCATGTGGCGGAAGTTTGTACGGAGTGCACCATCATCATATGCCAGCTCATTGGCAGTAATGGCCTGGAAAAAGGATGAGGAACCCATAATAGATGAAGTGGCTAAACAACTCCAGCAGTACGAAGAAAGTCTCTCCTCTTCCTTACAGGCCTGCGTCTCAGCTGTGGAGAAACTTTCTGAAGAGTTCCACCAACTTAAAGAGAATCTATCTTCCTCCCCACCTGAACAAACCAGTGTCCACCGACCAAAAGAGAATACTTGGGAGAAACTTTCTGAAAAGGTTCACCAACTTGAAGAGAGATTATTCTCCTTCGCACCTGTACAAAGCAGTGTCTCAGCTATCAGGGGTAGGCGGTCATCTACACAAAGAAGACAATATGGTGGGTACTCACCCCGTGCCACCCTGTGGTTTTACTTACGAGACCATGGAGAGGACATGAGAAAATGGGATGGAAAATCCACCGCAACCCTAGAGGCACGGGTACGTGAGTTGCAAAAGAAAACAATCGGGAAAAAGGGATTCTCTGAAAAGGTTGCTGCTCCAACTTCCAGCAGACAGTCCTTCAAACCCAGAATTGAAGAAGATTCTGACCAGGATTAGGGGGGCCCTGCCTCCAGCCAGGGGGAGGAAAGGGACAGTCGAGTTTATTGGACTGTGTGGATTCGATGGCCTGGCACGTCAAACGCACAGAAGTATAAGGCTTTAGTAGACACCGGTGCACAATGTACTCTAATGCCATCGAGCTATAAAGGGCCAGAGCCCATCTGTATTTGTGGAGTGACAGGGGGATCTCAGCAGTTGACTGTATTGGAGGCTGAAGTGAGTCTGACTGGGAATGAGTGGGAAAAGCATCCCATCGTGACTGGCCCGGATGCTCCATGTATCCTTGGCATAGACTATCTTAGAAGAGGATATTTCAAGGATCCAAAAGAGTTCCGCTGGGCTTTTGGTATAGCTGCCTTAGAGACAGAGGGCATTAAACAATTATCTACCTTGCCTGGTCTTTCAGAGGATCCCTCTGTTGTGGGGTTGCTGAGGGTCGAAGAACAGCAAGTGCCAATTGCTACTACAACTGTGCACCGGCGGCAATATCGCACTAACCGAGACTCCCTGATTCCCATCCATAAGCTAATTCGTCAATTGGAGAGCCAAGGAGTGATCAGCAAGACTCATTCACCTTTCAATAGTCCCATATGGCCAGTGCGAAAGTCTAATGGTGAGTGGAGACTAACAGTGGACTATCGTGGCCTGAACGAAGTCACGCCACCATTGAGTGCTGCAGTGCCGGACATGCTGGAACTCCAGTATGAACTTGAATCGAAGGCAGCCAAGTGGTACGCCACAATTGATATCGCTAATGCATTTTTCTCCATCCCTCTAGCAGCAGAGTGCAGGCCACAATTTGCTTTCACTTGGAGGGGAGTCCAATATACTTGGAATCGGCTGCCCCAGGGGTGGAAACACAGCCCTACCATTTGCCATGGACTGATTCAATCTGCACTGGAGCAGGGGGAAGCTCCTGAACACCTGCAGTATATCGATGACATTATTGTGTGGGGTGACACAGCAGAGGAAGTTTTTGAGAAAGGAAAGAAAATAGTCCAAATCCTTCTGAAAGCTGGTTTTGCCATAAAACAAAATAAAGTCAAAGGACCTGCACGAGAGATCCAGTTTTTAGGAATAAAATGGCAAGATGGACGTCGTCAAATTCCAATGGATGTGATCAACAAAATAACAGCTATGTCTCCACCAACTAGCAAAAAAGAAACACAAACTTTCCTAGGTGTTGTGGGGTTTTGGAGAATGCACATTCCAAATTACAGTCTGATTGTAAACCCGCTTTACCAAGTAACCCGTAAGAAGAATGAGTTTGAGTGGGGCCCTGAGCAACGGCAGGCCTTTGAACAAATTAAGCAGGAAATAGTTCATGCAGTAGCCCTTGGGCCAGTCCGAACAGGACCAGAAGTGAAGAATGTGCTCTACACTGCAGCCGGGGAGAACGGCCCCACCTGGAGCCTCTGGCAGAAAGAACCTGGGGAAACTCGAGGTCGGCCCCTGGGGTTTTGGAGTCGGGGATACCGAGGATCTGAGGCCCGCTACACTCCAACGGAAAAGGAAATATTGGCAGCATATGAAGGAGTTCGATCTGCTTCGGAGGTGGTCGGTACTGAAGCGCAGCTCCTCCTAGCACCCCGATTGCCAGTACTAGGCTGGATGTTCAAAGGAAGGGTCTCCCCTACACATCATGCAACCGATGCTACATGGAGCAAGTGGGTTGCACTGATTACTCAGCGGGCTCGAATAGGAAACCCCAGTCGCCCAGGGATATTGGAAGTGATTATGGACTGGCCAGAAGGCAAATACTTTGGGATATCATCAGAGGAGGAGGTGGGTCGTGCTGAAGAAGCCCCACTGTACAACCAGTTACCAGAGAATGAGAAGAAATATGCCCTGTTCACTGATGGGTCTTGTCGTATTGTGGGGAAGCATCGGAGATGGAAGGCTGCTGTATGGAGCCCTACACGACGAGTTGCAGAAGCTGCTGAGGGAGAAGGTGAATCGAGTCAGTTTGCAGAAGTAAAGGCCATTCAGCTGGCTTTAGACATTGCTGAACGAGAAAAATGGCCGGTTCTCTATCTCTACACTGATTCATGGATGGTAGCAAATGCCCTGTGGGGATGGTTACAGCAATGGAAGCAAAACAACTGGCAGCGCAGGGGCAAACCCATCTGGGCTGCTGCATTGTGGCAAGATATTGCTGCTCGGGTGGAGAACCTGGCTGTAAAGGTACGCCACGTAGATGCTCATATGCCCAAGAATCGGGCTACTGAAGAACATCAAAACAACCAGCAGGTGGATCAGGCTGCTAAGATTGAAGTAGCTCAGGTGGACCTGGATTGGCAGCATAAAGGTGAATTATTTATAGCCCGATGGGCCCATGACACCTCAGGCCATCAAGGTAGAGATGCAACATACAGATGGGCTCGTGATCGAGGGGTGGACCTGACCATGGACACTATAACACAGCTTATTCATGACTGTGAAACATGTGCTGCAATCAAGCAAGCCAAACGGTCAAAGCCTCTTTGGTATGGAGGACGATGGCTGAAATATAAATATGGAGAGGCCTGGCAGATTGATTACATCACACTCCCTCAAACTCGCAATGGCAAGCGCCATGTACTTACAATGGTGGAAGCAACCACTGGATGGCTGGAAACATATCCTGTGCCTCATGCCACCGCCCGGAACACTATCCTGGGCCTTGAAAAACAAGTCCTATGGCGACATGGCACCCCAGAAAGAATAGAGTCAGACAATGGAACTCATTTCCGAAACAACCTTATAGACACTTGGGCCAAAGAGCATGGTATTGAGTGGGTGTATCACATCCCCTATCATGCACCAGCCTCCGGGAAAGTTGAACGATATAATGGACTGTTAAAGACTACATTGAAAGCAATGGGTGCTGGGACGTTCAAAAATTGGGATACGCATTTGGCAAAGGCCACCTGGTTAGTCAATACTAGGGGATCCGCCAACCGAACTGGACCTGCCCAATCAAACCTGTTACGTACTGTAGATGGGGATAAAGTTCCTGTAGTGCATGTAAGAAATATGCTGGGTAAAACGGTCTGGGCTACTCCTGCCTCAGGAAAAGGCAAACCCATTCGTGGAATTGCTTTTGCTCAGGGACCTGGATATACGTGGTGGGTGATGCAAAAGAACGGAGAGGTCCGGTGTGTACCTCAAGGGGATTTAATACTGGGTGAGAATAGCCCATGAATTGGATTGTACCATGTTAATTACTATATAATATTGTATGTTATCACTATCATGACTACTATATACCCTAGATAAAAATGGTGACTAACTAGAATGTATGGGAAAGAGTGTAACCTGAGCATGACATAAATGGTATGGAATAAGGGGTGGATAGATGTCCTGGTTTCAGTTAGAACAGAGTTAATTTTGTTCCTAGTAACCGGTGGAATGCTATGCTTTGGCTTAGAATGAAAAGAGTGCTGATAACACCCCGATGTTTTAATTATTGCAGAGCAGTGCCTGTACTAAGCCAAGGACATCTCAACTTCTTGCTCTGTCCTGCCAACAGGCAGGCTGGGGGTGCAGCAAGAACTGGGAGGGGACAGGCCCAGAACAGGTGACCCAAACTAGCCAAAGGGGTATTCCATACCATCTGACGTCACGCTAAACAATATATAGGGTGGCTAGCCGGGGGGAGGGCGGGCGGGACTGCTCGGGGTTAGGCTGGGCATCGGTCAGCGGGTGGTGAGCAATTGCATTGTGCATCACTTGTTTGTACATGTTATTATTAGTAGTACTATTATCATCATTGTATCATTATTATTATTATTATTATTACTATAATTATTATTATTACTATTATTATTTTCTTGTCTTATTAAACTGTCTTTATCTCAACTCACAGGCCTCACATTCCATTTCTCTCCCCCGTCCCGGAGAGGGAGGGGGGAGGGTGAGCGAACGGCTGTGTGGTGTTTAGCTGCCGGCCGGGTTAAACCACTACAGGAATTTAAAATAGGACACCAGAAAACGCATACAAAGCCCCTTTCACCCATCAAAAATCGCCCCCAAAGCAAGCCTTTGGGTACAACTGAACTCCCCAGGGGAGCCTTTACGCAGCCCCACATGCAACTGGACTCTCTGTGTTCGCTCTTTCTGAACAACCCTAAATACATCCCTTCCCGGAATGTGAGACGAATTTAAAATAGGACCCCAGAAAACGAATACAAAGCCCCTTTCACCCATCAAAAATTACCCTGAAAGGAAGCCTTTGGGTACAACTGAACTCCCCAGGGGAGCCTTTACGCAGCCCCACATGCAACTGGACTCTCTGTGTTCGCTCTTTCTGAACAACCCTAAATACATCCCTAACCGGAATGTGAGAGGAATTGAAAATATGATCCCAGAAATCACATACAGAGCCCCTTTCACCCATCAAAAATTACCCCCAAAGGAAGCCTTTGGGTACAACTGAACTCCCCAGGGGAGCCTTTACGCAGCCCCACATGCAACTGGACTCTCTGTGTTCGCTCTTTCTGAACAACCCTAAATACATCCCTTCCCGGAATGTTAGAGGAATTGTAAATATGACCCTAGAAATCACGTACAGAGCCTCTTTCAACCATCAAAAATCGCCCCGAAAGGAAGCCTTTGGGTACAACTGAACTCCCCATGGGAGCCTTTACGCAGCCCCACATGCAACTGGACTCTCTGTGTTCGCTCTTTCTGAACAACCCTAAATACATCCCTAACCGGAATCTGAGAGGAATTGTAAATATGACCCTAGAAATCACGTACAGAGCCTCTTTCAACCATCAAAAATCGCACCCAAAGGAAGCCTTTGGGTACAACTGAACTCCCCAGGGGAGCCTTTACGCAGCCCCACATGCAACTGGACTCTCTGTGTTCGCTCTTTCTGAACAACCCTAAATACATCCCTTCCCGGAATGTGAGAGGAATTTAAAATAGGACCCCAGAAAACGCATACAAAGCCCCTTTCACCCATCAAAAATTTCCCTGAAAGGAAGCCTTTGGGTACAACTGAACTCCCCAGGGGAGCCTTTACGCAGCCCCACATGCAACTGGACTCTCTGTGTTCGCTCTTTCTGAAAAACCCTAAATACATCCCTTCCCGGAATTTGAGAGGAATTTAAAATAGGACACCAGAAAACGCATACAAAGCCCCTATCACCCATCAAAAATTGCCCCCAAAGGAAGCCTTTGGGTACAACTGAACTCCCCAGGGGAGCCTTTACGCAGCCCCACATGCAACTGGACTCTCTGTGTTCGCTCTTTCTGAACAACCCTAAATACATCCCTAACCGGAATCTGAGAGGAATTGTAAATATGACCCTAGAAATCACGTACAGAGCCTCTTTCACCCATCAAAAATTGCACCAAAAGGAAGCCTTTGGGTACAACTGAACTCCCCAGGGGAGCCTTTACGCAGCCCCACATGCAACTGGACTCTCTGTGTTCGCTCTTTCTGAACAACCCTAAATACATCCCTTCCCGGAATGTGAGAGGAATTTAAAATAGGACACCAGAAAACGCATACAAAGCCCCTTTCACCCATCAAAAATTTCCCTGAAAGGAAGCCTTTGGGTACAACTGAACTCCCCAGGGGAGCCCTTACGCAGCCCCACATGCAACTGGACTCTCTGTGTTCGCTCTTTCTGAACAACCCTAAATATATCCCTACCCGGAATCTGAGAGGAATTGAAAATAGGACCCTGGAAAACGTGTACAGAGCCCCTTTCACCCATCAAAACTTGCCCCCAAAGGAAGCCTTTGGGTACAACTGAACTCCCCAGGGGAGCCTTTACGCAGCCCCACATTCAACTGGAATCTCTGTGTTCGCTCTTTCTGAACAACCCTAAATACATCCCTACCTGGAATCTGAGAGGAAGTGAAAATTGGACCCAGGTAAATGTGTACAGAGCCCCTTTCACCCGTCAAAAATTGCCCCCAAAGGAAGCCTTTGGGTACAACTGAACTCCCCAGGGGAGCCTTTACGCAGCCCCACATGCAACTGGACTCTCTGTGTTCGCTCTTTCTGAACAACCCTAAATACATCCCTAACCGGAATCTGAGAGGAATTCAAAATATGATCCCAGAAATCACGTACAGAGCCCCTTTCACCCATCAAAAATTACCCTGAAAGGAAGCCTTTGGGTACAACTGAACTCCCCAGGGGAGCCTTTACGCAGCCCCACATGCAACTGGACTCTCTGTGTTCGCTCTTTCTGAACAACCCTAAATTCATCCCTTCCCTTAATGTGAGAGGAATTTAAAATAGGACCCCAGAAAACGCATCCAAAGCCCCTTTCACCCATCAAAAATCGCCCCCAAAGGAAGCCTTTGGGTACAACTGAACTCCCCAGGGGAGCCTTTACGCAGCCCCACATGCAACTGGACTCTCTGTGTTCGCTCTTTCTGAACAACCCTAAATACATCACTTCCCGGAATCTGAGAGGAATTTAAAATAGGACACCAGAAAATGCATACAAAGCCCCTTTCACCCATCAAAAATCGCCCCCAAAGGAAGCCTTTGGGTACAACTGAACTCCCCATGGGAGCCTTTACGCAGCCCCACATGCAACTGGACTCTCTGTGTTCGCACTTTCTGAACAACCCGAAATACATCCCTAACCGGAATCTGAGAGGAATTGAAAATAGGACCCCAGAAATCACGTACAAAGCCCCTTTCACCCATCAAAAATTGCCCCCAAAGGAAGCCTTTGGGAACAACTGAACTCCCCAGGGGAGCCTTTACGCAGCCCCACATGCAACTGGACTCTCTGTGTTCACTCTTTCTGAACAACCCAAAATACATTCCTTCCCGGAATGTGAGAGGAATTTAAAATAGGACCCCAGAAAACGAATACAAAGCCCCTTTCACCCATCAAAAATTACCCTGAAAGGAAGCCTTTGGGTACAACTGAACTCCCCAGGGGAGCCTTTACGCAGCCCCACATGCAACTGGACTCTCTGTGTTCCCTCTTTCTGAAGAACCCTAAATACATCCCTTCCCGGAATGTGAGAGGAATTGAAAATATGATCCCAGAAATCACATACAGAGCCCCTTTCACCCATCAAAAATTTCCCTGAAAGGAAGCCTTTGGGTACAACAGAACTCCCCAGGGGAGCCTTTACGCAGCCCCACATGCAACTGGACTCTCTGTGTTCGCTCTTTCTGAACAACCCTAAATACATCCATAACCGGAATCTGAGAGGAATTGTAAATAAGACCCCAGAAATCACGTACAGAGCCGCTTTCACCCATCAAAAATTACCCTGAAAGGAAGACTTTGGGTACAACTGAACTCCCCAGGGGAGCATTTACGCAGCCCCACATGCAACTGGACTCTCTGTGTTCGCTCTTTCTGAACAACCCTAAATACATCCCTTCCCGGAATGTGAGAGGAATTTAAAATAGGACCCCAGAAAACGCATACAAAGCCCCTTTCACCCATCAAAAATTTCCCTGAAAGGAAGCCTTTGGGAACAACTGAACTCCCCAGGGGAGCCCTTACGCAGCCCCACATGCAACTGGACTCTCTGTGTTCGCTCTTTCTGAACAACCCTAAATATATCCCTACCCGGAATATGAGAGGAATTAAAATAGGACCCCAGAAATCACGTACAGAGCCCCTTTCACCCATCAAAAATTGCCTCCAAAGGAAGCCTTAGGGTACAACTGAACTCCCCAGGGGAGCCTTTACGCAGCCCCACATGCAACTGGACTCTCTGTGTTCGCTCTTTCTGAACAAACCTAAATACATCCCTTCCCGGAATGTGAGAGGAATTTAAAATAGGACACCAGAAAACGCATACAAAGCCCCTTTCACCCATCAAAAATCGCCCCCAAAGGAAGCCTTTGGGAACAACTGAACTCCCCAGGGGAGCCTTTACGCAGCCCCAAATGCAACTGGACTCTCTGTGTTCGCTTTTTCTGAACAACCCTATATATCCCCCTACCCGGAATCTGAGAGAAATTGAAAATAGGACCCCAGAAATCACGTACATAGCCCCTTATGCACATCAAAAATTGCCCCAAAAGGAAGCTTTTGGGTACAACTGAACTCCCCAGGGGAGCCTTTACGCAGCCCCCCATGCAACTGGACTCTCTGTGTTCGCTCCTTCTAAAGAACCCCAAATACCATCAAAAATTGCCCCCAAAGGAAGTCTTTGGGTACAACTGAACTCCCCAGGGGAGCCTTCACTTAGCCCCACATGCAGCTGGACTCCTTGCGTTCGCTCTTTCTGAACAACCCTAAATATCTCCCTACCCGGAATCTGAGAGAAATTGAAAATAGGACCCCAGAAATTGCGTACAGAGCCCCTTACGCACATCAAAAATTGCCCCGAAAGGAAGCTTTTGGGTACAACTGAACTCCCCAGGGGAGCCTTTACACAGCCCCACATGCAACTGGACTCTCTGTGTTCACTCTTTCTTAAAAACCCTGATTACATACCTACCCGGAATCTGAGAGAAAATGAAAATAGGACCCCAGAAAATGCATACAGAGCCCCTTTCACACATCAAAAATTGCCCCCAAAGGAAGCCTTTGGGTACAACTGAACTCCCCAGGGGAGCCTTTACGCAGCCCCACATGCAACTGGACTCTCTGTGTTCGCTTTTTCTGAACAGCCCTAAATACAGCCCTACCTGGAATCTGAGAGGAATTGAAAATAGGACCCCAGAAAAAATGTACAAGGCCCATTTTGCCCATCAAAAATTGCCCCCAAAGGAAGCCTTTGGGTACAACTGAACTCCCCAGGGGAGCCTTTACGCAGCCCCACATGCAACTGGACTCTCTGTGTTCGCTCTTTCTGAACAACCCTAAATACATCCATAACCGGAATCTGAGAGGAATTGTAAATAAGACCCCAGAAATCACGTACAGAGCCGCTTTCACCCATCAAAAATTACCCTGAAAGGAAGACTTTGGGTACAACTGAACTCCCCAGGGGAGCATTTACGCAGCCCCACATGCAACTGGACTCTCTGTGTTCGCTCTTTCTGAACAACCCTAAATACATCCCTTCCCGGAATGTGAGAGGAATTTAAAATAGGACCCCAGAAAACGCATACAAAGCCCCTTTCACCCATCAAAAATTTCCCTGAAAGGAAGCCTTTGGGAACAACTGAACTCCCCAGGGGAGCCCTTACGCAGCCCCACATGCAACTGGACTCTCTGTGTTCGCTCTTTCTGAACAACCCTAAATATATCCCTACCCGGAATATGAGAGGAATTAAAATAGGACCCCAGAAATCACGTACAGAGCCCCTTTCACCCATCAAAAATTGCCTCCAAAGGAAGCCTTAGGGTACAACTGAACTCCCCAGGGGAGCCTTTACGCAGCCCCACATGCAACTGGACTCTCTGTGTTCGCTCTTTCTGAACAAACCTAAATACATCCCTTCCCGGAATGTGAGAGGAATTTAAAATAGGACACCAGAAAACGCATACAAAGCCCCTTTCACCCATCAAAAATCGCCCCCAAAGGAAGCCTTTGGGAACAACTGAACTCCCCAGGGGAGCCTTTACGCAGCCCCAAATGCAACTGGACTCTCTGTGTTCGCTTTTTCTGAACAACCCTATATATCCCCCTACCCGGAATCTGAGAGAAATTGAAAATAGGACCCCAGAAATCACGTACATAGCCCCTTATGCACATCAAAAATTGCCCCAAAAGGAAGCTTTTGGGTACAACTGAACTCCCCAGGGGAGCCTTTACGCAGCCCCCCATGCAACTGGACTCTCTGTGTTCGCTCCTTCTAAAGAACCCCAAATACCATCAAAAATTGCCCCCAAAGGAAGTCTTTGGGTACAACTGAACTCCCCAGGGGAGCCTTCACTTAGCCCCACATGCAGCTGGACTCCTTGCGTTCGCTCTTTCTGAACAACCCTAAATATCTCCCTACCCGGAATCTGAGAGAAATTGAAAATAGGACCCCAGAAATTGCGTACAGAGCCCCTTACGCACATCAAAAATTGCCCCGAAAGGAAGCTTTTGGGTACAACTGAACTCCCCAGGGGAGCCTTTACACAGCCCCACATGCAACTGGACTCTCTGTGTTCACTCTTTCTTAAAAACCCTGATTACATACCTACCCGGAATCTGAGAGAAAATGAAAATAGGACCCCAGAAAATGCATACAGAGCCCCTTTCACACATCAAAAATTGCCCCCAAAGGAAGCCTTTGGGTACAACTGAACTCCCCAGGGGAGCCTTTACGCAGCCCCACATGCAACTGGACTCTCTGTGTTCGCTTTTTCTGAACAGCCCTAAATACAGCCCTACCTGGAATCTGAGAGGAATTGAAAATAGGACCCCAGAAAAAATGTACAAGGCCCATTTTGCCCATCAAAAATTGCCCCCAAAGGAAGCCTTTGGGTACAACTGAACTCCCCAGGGGAGCCTTTACGCAGCCCCACATGCAACTGGACTCTCTGTGTTCGCTCTTTCTGAAGAACCCCAAATATCTCCCTACCCGGAATCTAAGAGGAATTGAAAATACCACCCCAGAAAACGTGTACAAGGCCCATTTGCCCATCAAAAATTGCCCCCAAAGGAAGCCTTTGGGTACAACTGAACTCCCCAGGGGAGCCTCCACTTAGCCCCACATGCAGCTGGACTCCTTGCGTTCGCTCTTTCTGAACAACCCTAAAGGCATTCCTACCCGGAATCTGAGAGGAATTGAAAATAGGACCCCAGAAATCGCGTACAGAGCCCCTTTCACCAATCAAAAATTGCCCCCAAAGGAAGCCTTTGGGTACAACTGAACTCCCCAGGGGAGCATTTACGCAGCCCCACATGCAACTGGACTCTCTGTGTTCGCTCTTTCTGAACAGCGCCAAATATCTCCCTACCTGGAATCTAAGAGGAATTGAAAATACCACCCCAGAAAACGTGTACAAGGCCCATATTGCCCATCAAAAATTGCCCCCAAAGGAAACCTTTGGGTACAACTGAACTCGCCAGGGGAGCCTTTACGCAGCCCCCCATGCAACTGGACTCTCTGTGTTCGCTCTTTCTGAACAACCCTAAAGACATCCCTACCCGGAATCTGAGAGAAATTGAAAATAGGACCCCAGAAATCATGTACAGAGCCCCTTTCACCCATCAAAACTTGCCCCCAAAGGAAGCCTTTGGGTACAACTGAACTCCCCAGGGGAGCCTTTACGCAGCCCCCCATGCAACTGGACTCTCTGTGTTCGCTCTTTCTGAAGAACCCCAAATACATACCTACCCAGAATCTGAGAGAAAATGAAAATAGGACCCCAGAAAATGCATACAGAGCCCCTTTCACACATCAAAAATTGCCCCCAATGGAAGCCTTTGGGTACAACTGAACTCCCCAGGGGAGCCTTTATGCAGCCCCACATGCAACTGGGCTCTCTCTGTTCGCTCTTCCTTAAAAACCCTAAATACATACCTACCCGGAATCTGAGAGAAAATGAAAATTGGACCCCAGAAAATGCATACAGAGCCCCTTTCACACATCAAAAATTGCCCCCAAAGGAAGCCTTTGGGTACAACTGAACTCCCCAGGGGAGCCTTTACGCAGCCCCACATGCAACTGGACTCTCTGTGTTCACTCTTTCTTAAAAACCCTAAATACATACCTACCCGGAATCTGAGAGAAAATGAAAATAGGACCCCAGAAAATGCATACAGAGCCCCTTTCACACATCATAAATTGCCCCCAAAGGAAGCCTTTGGGTACAACTGAACTCCCCAAGGGAGCCTTTACGCAGCCCCCCATGCAACTGGACTCTCTGTGTTCGCTCTTTCTGAAGAACCCCAAATATCTCCCTACCTGGAATCTGAGAGGAATTGAAAATAGGACCCCAGAAAACGTGTACAAGGCCCCTTTCACCCATCAAAAATTGCCCCCAAAGGAAGCCTTTGGGTACAACTGAACTCCCCAGGGGAGCCTTTACGCAGCCCGACATGCAACTGGACTCTCTGTGTTCGCTCATTCTGAACAACCCTAAAGACATCTCTACCCGGAATCTGAGAGGAATTGAAAATAGGACCCCAGAAATCGCGTACAGAGCCCCTTTCACCCATCAAAAATTGCCCCCAAAGGAAGCCTTTTGATACAACTGAACTCCCCAGGGGAGCCTTTACGCAGCCCCACATGCAACTGGACTCTCTGTGTTCGCTTTTTCTGAACAAACCTATATATACCCTACCCGGAATCTGAGAGAAATTGAAAATAGGACCCCAGAAATCACGTACATAGCCCCTTACGCACATCAAAAATTGCCCCAAAAGGAAGCTTTTGGGTACAACTGAACTCCCCAGGGGAGCCTTTACGCAGCCCCCCATGCAACTGGACTCTCTGTGTTCGCACCTCCTGAAGAACCCCAAATACCATCAAAAATTGCCCCCAAAGGAAGTCTTTGGGTACAACTGAACTCCCCAGGGGAGCCTTCACTTAGCCCCACATGCAGCTGGACTCCTTGCGTTCGCTCTTTCTGAACAACCCTATATATCTCCCTACCCGGAATCTGAGAGAAATTGAAAATAGGACCCCAGAAATCGCGTACAGAGCCCCTTACGCACATCAAAAATTGCCCCGAAAGGAAGCTTTTGGGTACAACTGAACTCCCCAGGGGAGCCTTTACACAGCCCCACATGCAACTGGACTCTCTGTGTTCACTCTTTCTTAAAAACCCTAAATACATACCTACCCGGAATCTGAGAGAAAATGAAAATTGGACCCCAGAAAATGCATACAGAGCCCCTTTCACCCATCAAAAATTGCCCCCAAAGGAAGCCTTTGGGTACAACTGAACTCCCCAGGGGAGCCTTTACGCAGCCCCACATGCAACTGGACTCTCTGTGTTCACTCTTTCTTAAAAACCCTAAATACATACCTACCCGGAATCTGAGAAAAAATGAAAATAGGACCCCAGAAAAAGCGTACAGAGCCCCTTTTGCCCATCAAAAATTGCCCCCAAAGGAAGCCTTTGGGTACAACTGAACTCCCCAGGGGAGCCTTTACGCAGCCCCACATGCAACTGGACTCTCTGTATTCGCTTTTTCTGAACAGCCCTAAATACAGCCCTACCCGGAATCTGAGAGGAATTGAAAATACCACCCCAGAAAACATGTACAAGGCCCATTTTGCGCATCAAATATAGCCCCCAAAGGAAGTCTTTGGGTACAACTGAACTCCCCAGGGGAGCCTTCACTTAGCCCCACATGCAGCTGGACTCCTTGCGTTCGCTCTTTCTGAACAACCCTATATATCTCCCTACCCGGAATCTGAGAGAAATTGAAAATAGGACCCCAGAAATAGCGTACATAGCCCCTTACGCACATCAAAAATTGCCCCGAAAGGAAGCTTTTTCGTACAACTGAACTCCCCAGGGGAGCCTTTACGCAGCCCCCCATGCAACTGGACTCTCTGTGTTCGCTCTTTCTGAAGAACCCCAAATATCTCCCTATCCGGAATCTGAGAGGAATTGAAAATAGGACCCCAGAAAACGCGTACAGAGCCTCTTTTGCCCATCAAAAATTGCCCCCAAAGGAAGCCTTTGGGTACAACTGAACTCCCCAGGGGAGCATTTACGCAGCCCCACATGCAACTGGACTCTCTGTGTTCTCTCTTTCTGAACAGCGCCAAATATCTCCCTACCCGGAATCTGAGAGGAATTGAAAATAGGACCCCAGAAAACGTGTACAACGCCCATTTTGCCCATCAAAAATTGCCCCCAAAGGAAGTCTTTGGGTACAACTGAACTCCTCAGGGGAGCCTTCACTTAGCCCCACATGCAGCTGGACTCCTTGCGTTCGCTCTTTCTGAACAACCCTATATATCTCACTACCTGTAATCTGAGAGAAATTGAAAATAGGACCCCAGAAATCGCGTACAGAGCCCCTTACGCACATCAAAAATTGCCCCGAAAGGAAGCTTTTGGGTACAACTGAACTCCCCAGGGGAGCCTTTACACAGCCCCACATGCAACTGGACTCTCTGTGTTCACTCTTTCTTAAAAACCCTGATTACATACCTACCCGGAATCTGAGAGAAATTGAAAATAGGACCCCAGAAATCGCGTACAGAGCCCCTTTCACACATCAAAAATTGCCCCCAAAGGAAGCCTTTGGGTACAACTGAACTCCCCAGGGGAGCCTTTACGCAGCCCCACATGCAACTGGACTCTCTGTGTTCGCTCTTTCTGAACAGCCCTAAATACAGCCCTACCTGGAATCTGAGAGGAATTGAAAATAGGACCCCAGAAAACGTGTACAAGGCCCATTTTGCCCATCAAAAATTGCCCCCAAAGGAAGCCTTTGGGTACAATTGAACTCCCCAGGGGAGCCTTTACGCAGCCCCACATGCAACTGGACTCTGTGTGTTCGCTTTTTCTGAACAGCCCTAAATACGACCCTACATGGAATAGAGAGGAATTGAAAATAGGACACCAGAAAACGTGTACAAGGCCCATTTTGCCTATCAAAAATTGCCCCCAAAGGAAGCCTTTGGGTACAACTGAACTCCCCAGGGGAGCCTTTACGCAGCCTCACATGCAACTGGACTCTCTGCGTTCGCTCTTTCTGAACAACGCCAAATATCTCCCTACCCGGAATCTGAGAGGAATTGAAAATAGGACCCCAGAAAACG
Source organism: Mergus octosetaceus (assembly GCA_036873955.1). Classification (NCBI taxonomy): domain Eukaryota; kingdom Metazoa; phylum Chordata; class Aves; order Anseriformes; family Anatidae; genus Mergus; species Mergus octosetaceus. The sequence goes on from JBAGBL010000221.1 coordinate 86,300, forward strand.
CATACAGAGCCCCTTTCGCCCATCAAAAATTGCCCCCAAAGGAAGCCTTTGGGTACAAATGAACTCCCCAGGGGAGCCTTTACGCAGCCCCACATGCAACTGGACTCTGCGTGTTCGCTTTTTCTGAACAGCCCTAAATACGACCCTACATGGAATCGAGAGGAATTGAAAATAGGACCCCAGAAAACGTGTACAAGGCCCATTTTGCCCATCAAAAATTGCCCCCAAAGGAAGCCTTTGGGTACAACTGAACTCCCCAGGGGAGCCTTTACGCAGCCCCACATGCAACTGGACTCTCTGTGTTCGCTCTTTCTGAACAACGCCAAATATCTCCCTACCCGGAATCTGAGAGGAATTGAAAATAGGACCCCAGAAAACGCGTACAGAGCCCCTTTCGTCCATCAAAAATTGCCCCCAAAGGAAGCCTTTGGGTAAAACTGAACTCCCCAGGGGAGCCTTTACGCAGCCCCACATACAACTGGACTCTCTGTGTTCGCTCTTTCTGAACAGCCCTAAATACAGCCCTACCTGGAATCTGAGAGGAATTGAAAATAGGACCCCAGAAAACGTGTACAGAGCCCCTTTCACCCGTCAAAAATTTCCCCCAAAGGAAGCCTTTGGGTACAACTGAACTCCCCAGGGGAGCCTTTACGCAGCCCCACATGCAACTGGACTCTCTGTGTTCGCTCTTTCTGAATAGTCCTAATTACAGCCCTACCTGGAATCTGAGAGGAATTGAAAATAGGACCCCAGAAAACGTGTACAAGGCCCATTTTGCCTATCAAAATTTGTCCCCAAAGGAAGCCTTTGGGTACAACTAAACTCCCCAGGGGAGTCTTTACGCAGCCCCACATGCAGCTTGACTCTCTGTGTTCGCTTTTTCTAAACAGCCCTAAATACAGCCCTACCTGGAATCGAGAGGAATTGAAAATAGGACCCCAGAAATCACCTACAGACCCCTTTCACCCATCAAAAATTGCCCCCAAAGGAAGCCTTTGGGTACAACTGAACTCCCCAGGGGAGCCTTTACGCAGCCCCACATGCATCTGGACTCTCTGTGTTTGCTCTTTCTGAAGAACCCCAAATATCTCCCTACCCGGAATCTGAGAGGAATTGAAAATAGGACCCCAGAAAACGTGTACAAGGCCCAGTTTGCCCATCAAAAATTGCCCCCAAAGGAAGCCTTTGGGTACAACTGAACTCCCCAGGGGAGCCTTTACGCAGCCCCACATGCAACTGGACTCTCTGTGTTCGCTTTTTCTGAACAGCCCTAAATACAGCCCTACCTGGAATCTGAGAGGAACTGAAAATAGGACCCAGAAAACGTGTACAAGGCCCATTTTGCCCATCAAAAATAGCCCCCAAAGGAAGCCTTTGGGTACAACTGAACTCCCCAGGGGAGCCTTTACGCAGCCCCACATGCAACTGGACTCTCTGTGTTCGCTCTTTCTGAACAACCCTAAATACATCCCTACCTGGAATCTGAGAGGAATTGAAAATAGGACCCCAGAAAACACCTACAGAGCCCCTTTTGCCCATCAAAAATTGCCCCCAAAGGAAGCCTTTGGGTACAACTGAACTCCCCAGGGGAGCCTTCACTTAGACCCACATGCAGCTGGACTCCTTGCGTTCACTCTTTCTGAACAACCCTATATATCTCCCTAACCGGAATCTGGGAGAAATTGAAAATAGGACCCCAGAAATCGCATACAAAGCCCCTTACTCACATCAAAAATTTCCCCCATAGGAAGCTTTTGGGTACAACTGAACTCCCCAGGGGAGCCTTTACGCAGCCCCACATGCAACTGGACTCTCTGTGTTCACTCTTTCTTAAAAACCCTGATTACATACCTACCCGGAATCTGAGAGAAATTGAAAATAGGACCCCAGAAATCGCGTACAGAGCCCAGATCACACATCAAAAATTGCCCCCAAAGGAAGCCTTTGGGTACAACTGAACTCCCCAGGGGAGCCTTTACGCAGCCCCACATGCAACTGGACTCTCTGTGTTCGCGCTTTCTGAACAGCGCTAAATATCTCTCTACCCGGAATCTAAGAGGAATTGAAAATAGGACCCCAGAAAACGTATACAAGACCCATTTTGCCTATCAAAAATTGCCCCCAAAGGAAGCCTTTGGGTACAACTGAACTCCCAAGGGGAGCCTTTACGCAGCCCCACATGCAACTGGACTCTCTGTGTTCGCTCTTTCTGAAGAACCCCAAATATCTCCCTATCCGGAATCTGAGAGGAATTGAAAATAGGACCCCAGAAAACGCGTACAGAGCCCCTTTTGCCCATCAAAAATTGCCCCCAAAGGAAGCCTTTGGGTACAACTGAACTCCCCAAGGGAGCCTTTACGCAGCCCCACATGCAACTGGACTCTCTGTGTTCGCTCTTTCTGAACAGCCCTAAAGACATCCCTACCTGGAATCTGAGAGGAATTGAAAAGGGGACCCCAGAAATCGCGTACAAGGCCCATTTTGCCCATCAAAAATTGCCCCCAAAGGAAGCCTTTGGGTACAACTGAACTCCCCAGGGGAGCCTTTACGCAGCCCCACATGCAACTGGACTCTCTGTGTTCGCTCTTTCTGAACAGCGCTAAATATCTCCCTACCCGGAATCTAAGAGGAATTGAAAATAGGACCCCAGAAAACGTGTACAAGGCCCATTTTTCCAATCAAAAATTGCCCCCAAAGGAAGTCTTTGGGTACAACTGAACTCCCCAGGGGAGCCTTCACTTAGACCCACATGCAGCTGGACTCCTTGCATTCGCTCTTTCTGAACAACCCTATATATCTCCCTACCCGGAATCTGGGAGAAATTGAAAATGGGTCCCCAGAAATCGCGTACAGAGCCCCTTACTCACATCAAAAATTGCCCCCAAAGGAAGCCTTTGGGTACAGCTGAACTCCCCAGAGGAGCCTTTACGTAGCCCCACATGCAACTGGACTCTCTGTGTTCGCTCTTTCTGAAGAACCCCAAATATCTCCCAATCCGGAATCTGAGAGGAATTGAAAATAGGACCCCAGAAAACGTGTACAAGGCCCATTTTGCCCATCAAAAATTGCCCCCAAAGGAAGTCTTTGGGTACAACTGAACTCCCCAGGGGAGCCTTCACTTAGACCCACATGCAGCTGGACTCCTTGCTTTCGCTCTTTCTGAACAACCCTATATATCTCCCTACCCGGAATCTGGGAGAAATTGAAAATAGGTCCCCAGAAATCGCGTACAGAGCCCCTTACTCACATCAAAAATTTCCCCGAAAGGAAGCTTTTGGGTAAAACTTAACTCCCCAGGGGACCCTTTACGCAGCCCCACATGCAACTGGACTCTCTGTGTTCACTCTTTCTTAAAAACCCTAAATACATACCAACCCGGAATCTGAGAGAAAATGAAAATAGGACCC
>JBAGBL010000222.1:0-87752 GCA_036873955.1 Mergus octosetaceus
TGCTCAGGTTACACTCTTTCCCATACATTCTAGTTAGTCACCATTTTTATCTAGGGTATATAGTAGTCATGATAGTGATAACATACAATATTATATAGTAATTAACATGGTACAATCCAATTCATGGGCTATTCTCACCCAGTATTAAATCCCCTTGAGGTACACACCGGACCTCTCCGTTCTTTTGCATCACCCACCACGTATATCCAGGTCCCTGAGCAAAAGCAATTCCACGAATGGGTTTGCCTTTTCCTGAGGCAGGAGTAGCCCAGACCGTTTTACCCAGCATATTTCTTACATGCACTACAGGAACTTTATCCCCATCTACAGTACGTAACAGGTTTGATTGGGCAGGTCCAGTTCGGTTGGCGGATCCCCTAGTATTGACTAACCAGGTGGCCTTTGCCAAATGCGTATCCCAATTTTTGAACGTCCCAGCACCCATTGCTTTCAATGTAGTCTTTAACAGTCCATTATATCGTTCAACTTTCCCGGAGGCTGGTGCATGATAGGGGATGTGATACACCCACTCAATACCATGCTCTTTGGCCCAAGTGTCTATAAGGTTGTTTCGGAAATGAGTTCCATTGTCTGACTCTATTCTTTCTGGGGTGCCATGTCGCCATAGGACTTGTTTTTCAAGGCCCAGGATAGTGTTCCGGGCGGTGGCATGAGGCACAGGATATGTTTCCAGCCATCCAGTGGTTGCTTCCACCATTGTAAGTACATGGCGCTTGCCATTGCGAGTTTGAGGGAGTGTGATGTAATCAATCTGCCAGGCCTCTCCATATTTATATTTCAGCCATCGTCCTCCATACCAAAGAGGCTTTGACCGTTTGGCTTGCTTGATTGCAGCACATGTTTCACAGTCATGAATAAGCTGTGTTATAGTGTCCATGGTCAGGTCCACCCCTCGATCACGAGCCCATCTGTATGTTGCATCTCTACCTTGATGGCCTGAGGTGTCATGGGCCCATCGGGCTATAAATAATTCACCTTTATGCTGCCAATCCAGGTCCACCTGAGCTACTTCAATCTTAGCAGCCTGATCCACCTGCTGGTTGTTTTGATGTTCTTCAGTAGCCCGATTCTTGGGCATATGAGCATCTACGTGGCGTACCTTTACAGCCAGGTTCTCCACCCGAGCAGCAATATCTTGCCACAATGCAGCAGCCCAGATGGGTTTGCCCCTGCGCTGCCAGTTGTTTTGCTTCCATTGCTGTAACCATCCCCACAGGGCATTTGCTACCATCCATGAATCAGTGTAGAGATAGAGAACCGGCCATTTTTCTCGTTCAGCAATGTCTAAAGCCAGCTGAATGGCCTTTACTTCTGCAAACTGACTCGATTCACCTTCTCCCTCAGCAGCTTCTGCAACTCGTCGTGTAGGGCTCCATACAGCAGCCTTCCATCTCCGATGCTTCCCCACAATACGACAAGACCCATCAGTGAACAGGGCATATTTCTTCTCATTCTCTGGTAACTGGTTGTACAGTGGGGCTTCTTCAGCACGACCCACCTCCTCCTCTGATGATATCCCAAAGTATTTGCCTTCTGGCCAGTCCATAATCACTTCCAATATCCCTGGGCGACTGGGGTTTCCTATTCGAGCCCGCTGAGTAATCAGTGCAACCCACTTGCTCCATGTAGCATCGGTTGCATGATGTGTAGGGGAGACCCTTCCTTTGAACATCCAGCCTAGTACTGGCAATCGGGGTGCTAGGAGGAGCTGCGCTTCAGTACCGACCACCTCCGAAGCAGATCGAACTCCTTCATATGCTGCCAATATTTCCTTTTCCGTTGGAGTGTAGCGGGCCTCAGATCCTCGGTATCCCCGACTCCAAAACCCCAGGGGCCGACCTCGAGTTTCCCCAGGTTCTTTCTGCCAGAGGCTCCAGGTGGGGCCGTTCTCCCCGGCTGCAGTGTAGAGCACATTCTTCACTTCTGGTCCTGTTCGGACTGGCCCAAGGGCTACTGCATGAACTATTTCCTGCTTAATTTGTTCAAAGGCCTGCCGTTGCTCAGGGCCCCACTCAAACTCATTCTTCTTACGGGTTACTTGGTAAAGCGGGTTTACAATCAGACTGTAATTTGGAATGTGCATTCTCCAAAACCCCACAACACCTAGGAAAGTTTGTGTTTCTTTTTTGCTAGTTGGTGGAGACATAGCTGTTATTTTGTTGATCACATCCATTGGAATTTGACGACGTCCATCTTGCCATTTTATTCCTAAAAACTGGATCTCTCGTGCAGGTCCTTTGACTTTATTTTGTTTTATGGCAAAACCAGCTTTCAGAAGGATTTGGACTATTTTCTTTCCTTTCTCAAAAACTTCCTCTGCTGTGTCACCCCACACAATAATGTCATCGATATACTGCAGGTGTTCAGGAGCTTCCCCCTGCTCCAGTGCAGATTGAATCAGTCCATGGCAAATGGTAGGGCTGTGTTTCCACCCCTGGGGCAGCCGATTCCAAGTATATTGGACTCCCCTCCAAGTGAAAGCAAATTGTGGCCTGCACTCTGCTGCTAGAGGGATGGAGAAAAATGCATTAGCGATATCAATTGTGGCGTACCACTTGGCTGCCTTCGATTCAAGTTCATACTGGAGTTCCAGCATGTCCGGCACTGCAGCACTCAATGGTGGCGTGACTTCGTTCAGGCCACGATAGTCCACTGTTAGTCTCCACTCACCATTAGACTTTCGCACTGGCCATATGGGACTATTGAAAGGTGAATGAGTCTTGCTGATCACTCCTTGGCTCTCCAATTGACGAATTAGCTTATGGATGGGAATCAGGGAGTCTCGGTTAGTGCGATATTGCCGCCGGTGCACAGTTGTAGTAGCAATTGGCACTTGCTGTTCTTCGACCCTCAGCAACCCCACAACAGAGGGATCCTCTGAAAGACCAGGCAAGGTAGATAATTGTTTAATGCCCTCCGTCTCTAAGGCAGCTATACCAAAAGCCCAGCGGAACTCTTTTGGATCCTTGAAATATCCTCTTCTAAGATAGTCTATGCCAAGGATACATGGAGCATCCGGGCCAGTCACGATGGGATGCTTTTCCCACTCATTCCCAGTCAGACTCACTTCAGCCTCCAATACAGTCAACTGCTGAGATCCCCCTGTCACTCCACAAATACAGATGGGCTCTGGCCCTTTATAGCTCGATGGCATTAGAGTACATTGTGCACCGGTGTCTACTAAAGCCTTATACTTCTGTGCGTTTGACGTGCCAGGCCATCGAATCCACACAGTCCAATAAACTCGACTGTCCCTTTCCTCCCCCTGGCTGGAGGCAGGGCCCCCCTAATCCTGGTCAGAATCTTCTTCAATTCTGGGTTTGAAGGACTGTCTGCTGGAAGTTGGAGCAGCAACCTTTTCAGAGAATCCCTTTTTCCCGATTGTTTTCTTTTGCAACTCACGTACCCGTGCCTCTAGGGTTGCGGTGGATTTTCCATCCCATTTTCTCATGTCCTCTCCATGGTCTCGTAAGTAAAACCACAGGGTGGCACGGGGTGAGTACCCACCATATTGTCTTCTTTGTGTAGATGACCGCCTACCCCTGATAGCTGAGACACTGCTTTGTACAGGTGCGAAGGAGAATAATCTCTCTTCAAGTTGGTGAACCTTTTCAGAAAGTTTCTCCCAAGTATTCTCTTTTGGTCGGTGGACACTGGTTTGTTCAGGTGGGGAGGAAGATAGATTCTCTTTAAGTTGGTGGAACTCTTCAGAAAGTTTCTCCACAGCTGAGACGCAGGCCTGTAAGGAAGAGGAGAGACTTTCTTCGTACTGCTGGAGTTGTTTAGCCACTTCATCTATTATGGGTTCCTCATCCTTTTTCCAGGCCATTACTGCCAATGAGCTGGCATATGATGATGGTGCACTCCGTACAAACTTCCGCCACATGGGTCGTGTACACCTGACTCCATCTGGATCTTTGGATGTTTGTCCGGGGACTGGATCCTCATAAATCACTTCCCGTACGGCTAATTCCCTCAGGTACTGGATTCCCTTCTCCATAGTGGTCCACTTGCCTGGTACACATAAAAGTTCTTCCTTGAAGGGATACCTTTCCCTCACAGCTGAGAGGAGACGCCTCCAGAGGCTGAGAGATTGTGCTCCATTTGCAATTGCTTTGTCAATGCCTGCGTCTCTAGCAAGGGATCCCAGCCGTCTGGCTTCAATGCCAGACAATTCCACACAATTGGCTCCAGCGTCCCAACACCGGAGCAGCCAGGTGACAAGCTGCTCACCTATACAGCGACCAAAATCTTTTCGCACATCTCGTAACTCACGCTCGCTTAGGTTTCGGGTAGTTATTGTTGCTTTTTCGGCATCATCATCTTCCTCCACCTGAAGCCCTGATGGCCCAGCATCGTCGTCTCCATCAGATTTGGCAGAAGATTCTCTGCGTTCTAAACGACCTGAATCTCTATACCATCTTTTCATCTTGTGTACTGGGGCTACTTGCACTGCTACAGCTCGTCTCTCTGGCCCCGTTACAAGGTCTGCCACAGGGATTGGAATACCCTCTGCAGGGTCGACTTGTACTGCAACAGCTCGTTTCTCTGACCCCGTTACAGGGCCTGCCACAGGGGTTAGAATACCCTCTGCAGGGTCGACTTGCACTGCTACAGCTCGTTTCTCTGACCCGGTTACAGGGCCTGCCACAGGGGTTGGAATACCCCCGGCAGGGTCGACTTGCACTGCAACAGCTCGTTTCTCTGACCCGGTTACAGGGCCTGCCACAGGGGTTAGAATACCCTCTGCAGGGTCGACTTGCACTGCTACAGCTCGTTTCTCTGACCCGGTTACAGGGCCTGCCACAGGGGTTGGAATACCCCCGGCAGGGTCGACTTGCACTGCAACAGCTCGTTTCTCTGACCCGGTTACAGGGCCTGCCACAGGGGTTAGAATACCCTCTGCAGGGTCGACTTGCACTGCAACAGCTCGTTTCTCTGACCCAGCCACAGGAGCTGGAGCAGCTGCAGGAGCTGGAACTGGAGTGTCTGCAGGAGCTGGAGCTGGAGCGTCTGCAGGAACCGGAGCTGGAGCAGCTGCAGGACCCGGAACTGGAGTGTCTGCAGGAGCTGGAACTGGAGCGGCTGCAGAGTCCACTGTAGGAGTCGCAGTGGCCATTGGATCTGTCACAGGACTTGGAGTGGCCGCAGGGTCTGTCACTAAGTTGATAGCAGTATCAATGGCAGCTCGATAGGCATGAGCCAGGCCCCAGCACGTTATAATGATTTGTGTTACTTTGGAACTGCCAGAGTCATGACACCTTTTTTTCAAACATTCTGCCAGTTTTTTAGGATTTTTCAGTTGTTCAGGGGTGAATTTCCAAAACACTGGGGGTGCTAACTGCTCTAAATGTCTGCCCATATCCTCCCATACTCCCTGCCACCCACAACTATACTGCCTCCGGGTAGATCTCCGAATGAGCTTCCCAAATAGTTGTTTAACTTTAAGCAAAACCTGAAGCACATTCAGGAGGCATAAGAGCAAAACCATGCTGGTCTGAGTATCCCAAGGATATTCAATATCTTGGAGAGCTATTGTAACAAGCTCGGAAGATAAGAGGGTGGTGAAGGAGAAAGGGAGGGTGATCAAAGAGGATAAGGGGGTGGTGAAGGAGAAAGGGAGAGTGATCGAGTAAGGGAAAATATCTTCCCCTTTCCCCTCCACAGATTCACTCCCTGATGAAAAGAAACAACAGGTATAATTGCTAATAGTTTCCAAGATACGGTTTCCAAAGTATAAAGTCGACGATGTTACTGAGTACAAATACCAAGTTAGAGTCATAACCAGATATTTCATCGTCTCATAAGCCACTGTTACAAGACACAGTACCATAATGGTCTGAAACCAAGGCCCGGACAGGATAAACAACATGACAGAGAGCACATACGGAAAATAATGTGCTATAGTGCTCAATTTGAAAAACAGGCGCAGCAGACTTGAGATTAAAGCAATCAGCATTATGACAAGTGACTATTAAGCAGGTCTAATACTTATAACAATCTTAGTTTAACACACTCTGATCAGGTCTGCCGTTATCTCAACCTTTCGTGCCCCACGTTGGGCGCCAAAAAGACTGTAGTGGTTTAACCCGGCCGGCAGCTAAACACCACACAGCCGTTCGCTCACCCTCCCCCCTCCCTCTCTGGGACGGGGGAGAGAAATGGAAAGTGAGGCCTGTGAGTTGAGATAAAGACAGTTTAGTAAGACAAGAAAATAATAATAGTAATAATAATAATAATAGTAATAGTAATAATAATAATGATGATACAATGATGATAATAGTACTACTAATAATAACATGTACAAACAAGTGATGCACAATGCAATTGCTCACCACCCGCTGACCGATGCCCAGCCTAACCCCGAGCAGTCCGGCCCACCCTCCCCCCGGCTAGCCACCCTATATATTGTTTAGCGTGACGTCAGATGGTATGGAATACCCCTTTGGCTAGTTTGGGTCACCTGTTCTGGGTCTGTCCCCTCCCAGTTCTTGCTGCACCCCCAGCCTGCCTGTTGACAGGACAGAGCAAGAAGTTGAGATGTCCTTGGCTTAGTACAAGCACTGCTCTGCAATAATTAAAACATCGGGGTGTTATCAGCACTCTTCTCATTCTAAGCCAAAGCATAGCATTCCACCGGCTACTAGGAACAAAATTAACTCTGTTCTAACTGAAACCAGGACATTAGGGTTGTTCAGAAAGAGCGAACACAGAGAGTCCAGTTGCATGTGGGGCTGCGTAAAGGCTCCCCTGGGGAGTTCAGTTGTACCCAAAGGCTTCCTTTCAGGGTAATTTTTGATGGGTGAAAGGGGCTCTGTACGTGATTTCTGGGATCATATTTTCAATTCCTCTCAGATTCCGGTTATGGATGTATTTAGGGTTGTTCAGAAAGAGCGAACACAGAGAGTCCAGTTGCATGTGGGGCTGCGTAAAGGCTCCTCTGGGGAGTTCAGTTGTACCCACAGGCTTCCTTTCAGGGCAATTTTTGATGGGTGAAAGGGGCTCTGTACGTGATTTCTGGGATCATATTTTGAATTCCTCTCACATTCCGGGAAGGGATGTATTTAGGCTTGTTCAGAAAGAGCGAACACAGAGAGTCCAGTTGCATGTGGGGCTGCGTAAAGGCTCCCCTGGGGAGTTCAGTTGTACCCAAAGGCTTCCTTTGGGGGCAATTTTTGATGTGTGAAAGGGGCTCTGTATGCATTTTCTGGGGTCCTATTTTCATTTTCTCTCAGATTCCGGGTAGGTATATATTTAGGGTTTTTAAGAAAGAGTGAACACAGAGAGTCCAGTTGCATGTGGGGCTGCGTAAAGGCTCCCCTGGGGAGTTCAGTTGTACCCAAAGGCTTCCTTTGGGGGCGATTTTTGATGGGTGAAAGGGGATTTGTATGCGTTTTTTGGGGTCCTATTTTCAATTCCTCTCAGATTCCAGGTAGGGCTGTATTTCGGGCTGTTCAGAAAAAGCGAACACAGAGAGTCCAGTTGCATGTGGGGCTGCGTAAAGGCTCCCCTGGGGAGTTCAGTTGTACCCAAAGGCTTCCTATGGGGGCAATTTTTGATGTGTGAAAGGGGCTCTGTATGCATTTTCTGGGGTCCTATTTTCATTTTCTCTCAGATTCCGGGTAGGTATATATTTAGGGTTTTTAAGAAAGAGTGAACACAGAGAGTCCAGTTGCATGTGGGGCTGCGTAAAGGCTCCCCTGGGGAGTTCAGTTGTTCCCAAAAGCTTCCTTTGGGGGCAATTTTTGATGGGTGAAAGGGGCTCTGTACGTGATTTCTGGGATCATATTTTCAATTCCTCTCAGATTCCGGTTAGGGATGTATTTAGGGTTGTTCAGAAAGAGCGAACACAGAGAGTCCAGTTGCATGTGGGGCTGCGTAAAGGCTCCCCGAGGGAGTTCAGTTGTACCCAAAGGCTTCCTTTGGGGGCAATTTTTGATGGGTGAAAAGGGCTTTGTATGCGTTTTCTGGGGTCCTAATTTAAATTCCTCTCACATTCCGGTTAGGGATGTATTTAGGGTTGTTCAGAAAGAGCGAACACAGAGAGTCCAGTTGCATGTGGGGCTGCGTAAAGGCTCCCCTGGGGAGTTCAGTTGTACCCAAAGGCTTCCTTTCAGGGAAATTTTTGATGGGTGAAAGGGGCTCTGTATACGTTTTCCAGGGTCCTATTTTCAATTCCTCTCAGATTCCGGGTAGGGATATATTTAGGGTTGTTCAGAAAGAGCGAACAGAGAGATTCCAGTTGCATGTGGGGCTGCGTAAGGGCTCCCCTGGGGAGTTCAGTTGTTCCCAAAGGCTTCCTTTGGGGGCGATTTTTGATGGGTGAAAGGGGTCTGTACGTGATTTCTGGGGTCCTATTTTAAATTCCTCTCACATTCCGGGAAGGGATGTATTTAGGGTTGTTCAGAAAGAGCGAACACAGAGAGTCCAGTTGCATGTGGGGCTGCGTAAAGGCTCCCCTGGGGAGTTCAGTTGTACCCAAAGGCTTCCTTTCAGGGTAATTTTTGATGGGTGAAAGGGGCTCTGTACGTGATTTCTGGGATCATATTTTGAATTCCTCTCAGATTCCGGTTAGGGATGTATTTAGGGTTGTTCAGAAAGAGCGAACACAGAGAGTCCAGTTGCATGTGGGGCTGCGTAAAGGCTCCCCTGGGGAGTTCAGTTGTACCCAAAGGCTTCCTTTGGGGGCAATTTTTGACGGGTGAAAGGGGCTCTGTACACATTTACCTGGGTCCAATTTTCACTTCCTCTCAGATTCCAGGTAGGGATGTATTTAGGGTTGTTCAGAAAGAGCGAACACAGAGATTCCAGTTGAATGTGGGGCTGCGTAAAGGCTCCCCTGGGGAGTTCAGTTGTACCCAAAGGCTTCCTTTGGGGGCAAGTTTTGATGGGTGAAAGGGGCTCTGTACACGTTTTCCAGGGTCCTATTTTCAATTCCTCTCAGATTCCGGGTAGGGATATATTTAGGGTTGTTCAGAAAGAGCGAACACAGAGAGTCCAGTTGCATGTGGGGCTGCGTAAGGGCTCCCCTGGGGAGTTCAGTTGTACCCAAAGGCTTCCTTTCAGGGAAATTTTTGATGGGTGAAAGGGGCTTTGTATGCGTTTTCTGGTGTCCTATTTTAAATTCCTCTCACATTCCGGGAAGGGATGTATTTAGGGTTGTTCAGAAAGAGCGAACACAGAGAGTCCAGTTGCATGTGGGGCTGCGTAAAGGCTCCCCTGGGGAGTTCAGTTGTACCCAAAGGCTTCCTTTGGGGGCAATTTTTGATGGGTGAAAGAGGCTCTGTACGTGATTTCTAGGGTCATATTTACAATTCCTCTCAGATTCCGGTTAGGGATGTATTTAGGGTTGTTCAGAAAGAGCGAACACAGAGAGTCCAGTTGCATGTGGGGCTGCGTAAAGGCTCCCCTGGGGAGTTCAGTTGTACCCAAAGGCTTCCTTTGGGGGCAATTTTTGATGGGTGAAAGGGGCTTTGTATGCGTTTTCTGGTGTCCTATTTTAAATTCCTCTCAAATTCCGGGAAGGGATGTATTTAGGGTTTTTCAGAAAGAGCGAACACAGAGAGTCCAGTTGCATGTGGGGCTGCGTAAAGGCTCCCCTGGGGAGTTCAGTTGTACCCAAAGGCTTCCTTTCAGGGAAATTTTTGATGGGTGAAAGGGGCTTTGTATGCGTTTTCTGGGGTCCTATTTTAAATTCCTCTCACATTCCGGGAAGGGATGTATTTAGGGTTGTTCAGAAAGAGCGAACACAGAGAGTCCAGTTGCATGTGGGGCTGCGTAAAGGCTCCCCTGGGGAGTTCAGTTGTACCCAAAGGCTTCCTTTGGGTGCGATTTTTGATGGTTGAAAGAGGCTCTGTACGTGATTTCTAGGGTCATATTTACAATTCCTCTCAGATTCCGGTTAGGGATGTATTTAGGGTTGTTCAGAAAGAGCGAACACAGAGAGTCCAGTTGCATGTGGGGCTGCGTAAAGGCTCCCATGGGGAGTTCAGTTGTACCCAAAGGCTTCCTTTCGGGGCGATTTTTGATGGTTGAAAGAGGCTCTGTACGTGATTTCTAGGGTCATATTTACAATTCCTCTAACATTCCGGGAAGGGATGTATTTAGGGTTGTTCAGAAAGAGCGAACACAGAGAGTCCAGTTGCATGTGGGGCTGCGTAAAGGCTCCCCTGGGGAGTTCAGTTGTACCCAAAGGCTTCCTTTGGGGGTAATTTTTGATGGGTGAAAGGGGCTCTGTATGTGATTTCTGGGGTCCTATTTTAAATTCGTCTCACATTCCGGGAAGGGATGTATTTAGGGTTGTTCAGAAAGAGCGAACACAGAGAGTCCAGTTGCATGTGGGGCTGCGTAAAGGCTCCCCTGGGGAGTTCAGTTGTACCCAAAGGCTTGCTTTGGGGGCGATTTTTGATGGGTGAAAGGGGCTTTGTATGCGTTTTCTGGTGTCCTATTTTAAATTCCTGTAGTGGTTTAACCCGGCCGGCAGCTAAACACCACACAGCCGTTCGCTCACCCTCCCCCCTCCCTCTCCGGGACGGGGGAGAGAAATGGAATGTGAGGCCTGTGAGTTGAGATAAAGACAGTTTAATAAGACAAGAAAATAATAATAGTAATAATAATAATTATAGTAATAATAATAATAATAATAATGATACAATGATGATAATAGTACTACTAATAATAACATGTACAAACAAGTGATGCACAATGCAATTGCTCACCACCCGCTGACCGATGCCCAGCCTAACCCCGAGCAGTCCCGCCCGCCCTCCCCCCGGCTAGCCACCCTATATATTGTTTAGCGTGACGTCAGATGGTATGGAATACCCCTTTGGCTAGTTTGGGTCACCTGTTCTGGGCCTGTCCCCTCCCAGTTCTTGCTGCACCCCCAGCCTGCCTGTTGGCAGGACAGAGCAAGAAGTTGAGATGTCCTTGGCTTAGTACAGGCACTGCTCTGCAATAATTAAAACATCGGGGTGTTATCAGCACTCTTTTCATTCTAAGCCAAAGCATAGCATTCCACCGGTTACTAGGAACAAAATTAACTCTGTTCTAACTGAAACCAGGACATCTATCCACCCCTTATTCCATACCATTTATGTCATGCTCAGGTTACACTCTTTCCCATACATTCTAGTTAGTCACCATTTTTATCTAGGGTATATAGTAGTCATGATAGTGATAACATACAATATTATATAGTAATTAACATGGTACAATCCAATTCATGGGCTATTCTCACCCAGTATTAAATCCCCTTGAGGTACACACCGGACCTCTCCGTTCTTTTGCATCACCCACCACGTATATCCAGGTCCCTGAGCAAAAGCAATTCCACGAATGGGTTTGCCTTTTCCTGAGGCAGGAGTAGCCCAGACCGTTTTACCCAGCATATTTCTTACATGCACTACAGGAACTTTATCCCCATCTACAGTACGTAACAGGTTTGATTGGGCAGGTCCAGTTCGGTTGGCGGATCCCCTAGTATTGACTAACCAGGTGGCCTTTGCCAAATGCGTATCCCAATTTTTGAACGTCCCAGCACCCATTGCTTTCAATGTAGTCTTTAACAGTCCATTATATCGTTCAACTTTCCCGGAGGCTGGTGCATGATAGGGGATGTGATACACCCACTCAATACCATGCTCTTTGGCCCAAGTGTCTATAAGGTTGTTTCGGAAATGAGTTCCATTGTCTGACTCTATTCTTTCTGGGGTGCCATGTCGCCATAGGACTTGTTTTTCAAGGCCCAGGATAGTGTTCCGGGCGGTGGCATGAGGCACAGGATATGTTTCCAGCCATCCAGTGGTTGCTTCCACCATTGTAAGTACATGGCGCTTGCCATTGCGAGTTTGAGGGAGTGTGATGTAATCAATCTGCCAGGCCTCTCCATATTTATATTTCAGCCATCGTCCTCCATACCAAAGAGGCTTTGACCGTTTGGCTTGCTTGATTGCAGCACATGTTTCACAGTCATGAATAAGCTGTGTTATAGTGTCCATGGTCAGGTCCACCCCTCGATCACGAGCCCATCTGTATGTTGCATCTCTACCTTGATGGCCTGAGGTGTCATGGGCCCATCGGGCTATAAATAATTCACCTTTATGCTGCCAATCCAGGTCCACCTGAGCTACTTCAATCTTAGCAGCCTGATCCACCTGCTGGTTGTTTTGATGTTCTTCAGTAGCCCGATTCTTGGGCATATGAGCATCTACGTGGCGTACCTTTACAGCCAGGTTCTCCACCCGAGCAGCAATATCTTGCCACAATGCAGCAGCCCAGATGGGTTTGCCCCTGCGCTGCCAGTTGTTTTGCTTCCATTGCTGTAACCATCCCCACAGGGCATTTGCTACCATCCATGAATCAGTGTAGAGATAGAGAACCGGCCATTTTTCTCGTTCAGCAATGTCTAAAGCCAGCTGAATGGCCTTTACTTCTGCAAACTGACTCGATTCACCTTCTCCCTCAGCAGCTTCTGCAACTCGTCGTGTAGGGCTCCATACAGCAGCCTTCCATCTCCGATGCTTCCCCACAATACGACAAGACCCATCAGTGAACAGGGCATATTTCTTCTCATTCTCTGGTAACTGGTTGTACAGTGGGGCTTCTTCAGCACGACCCACCTCCTCCTCTGATGATATCCCAAAGTATTTGCCTTCTGGCCAGTCCATAATCACTTCCAATATCCCTGGGCGACTGGGGTTTCCTATTCGAGCCCGCTGAGTAATCAGTGCAACCCACTTGCTCCATGTAGCATCGGTTGCATGATGTGTAGGGGAGACCCTTCCTTTGAACATCCAGCCTAGTACTGGCAATCGGGGTGCTAGGAGGAGCTGCGCTTCAGTACCGACCACCTCCGAAGCAGATCGAACTCCTTCATATGCTGCCAATATTTCCTTTTCCGTTGGAGTGTAGCGGGCCTCAGATCCTCGGTATCCCCGACTCCAAAACCCCAGGGGCCGACCTCGAGTTTCCCCAGGTTCTTTCTGCCAGAGGCTCCAGGTGGGGCCGTTCTCCCCGGCTGCAGTGTAGAGCACATTCTTCACTTCTGGTCCTGTTCGGACTGGCCCAAGGGCTACTGCATGAACTATTTCCTGCTTAATTTGTTCAAAGGCCTGCCGTTGCTCAGGGCCCCACTCAAACTCATTCTTCTTACGGGTTACTTGGTAAAGCGGGTTTACAATCAGACTGTAATTTGGAATGTGCATTCTCCAAAACCCCACAACACCTAGGAAAGTTTGTGTTTCTTTTTTGCTAGTTGGTGGAGACATAGCTGTTATTTTGTTGATCACATCCATTGGAATTTGACGACGTCCATCTTGCCATTTTATTCCTAAAAACTGGATCTCTCGTGCAGGTCCTTTGACTTTATTTTGTTTTATGGCAAAACCAGCTTTCAGAAGGATTTGGACTATTTTCTTTCCTTTCTCAAAAACTTCCTCTGCTGTGTCACCCCACACAATAATGTCATCGATATACTGCAGGTGTTCAGGAGCTTCCCCCTGCTCCAGTGCAGATTGAATCAGTCCATGGCAAATGGTAGGGCTGTGTTTCCACCCCTGGGGCAGCCGATTCCAAGTATATTGGACTCCCCTCCAAGTGAAAGCAAATTGTGGCCTGCACTCTGCTGCTAGAGGGATGGAGAAAAATGCATTAGCGATATCAATTGTGGCGTACCACTTGGCTGCCTTCGATTCAAGTTCATACTGGAGTTCCAGCATGTCCGGCACTGCAGCACTCAATGGTGGCGTGACTTCGTTCAGGCCACGATAGTCCACTGTTAGTCTCCACTCACCATTAGACTTTCGCACTGGCCATATGGGACTATTGAAAGGTGAATGAGTCTTGCTGATCACTCCTTGGCTCTCCAATTGACGAATTAGCTTATGGATGGGAATCAGGGAGTCTCGGTTAGTGCGATATTGCCGCCGGTGCACAGTTGTAGTAGCAATTGGCACTTGCTGTTCTTCGACCCTCAGCAACCCCACAACAGAGGGATCCTCTGAAAGACCAGGCAAGGTAGATAATTGTTTAATGCCCTCCGTCTCTAAGGCAGCTATACCAAAAGCCCAGCGGAACTCTTTTGGATCCTTGAAATATCCTCTTCTAAGATAGTCTATGCCAAGGATACATGGAGCATCCGGGCCAGTCACGATGGGATGCTTTTCCCACTCTTTCCCAGTCAGACTCACTTCAGCCTCCAATACAGTCAACTGCTGAGATCCCCCTGTCACTCCACAAATACAGATGGGCTCTGGCCCTTTATAGCTCGATGGCATTAGAGTACATTGTGCACCGGTGTCTACTAAAGCCTTATACTTCTGTGCGTTTGACGTGCCAGGCCATCGAATCCACACAGTCCAATAAACTCGATTGTCCCTTTCCTCCCCCTGGCTGGAGGCAGGGCCCCCCTAATCCTGGTCAGAATCTTCTTCAATTCTGGGTTTGAAGGACTGTCTGCTGGAAGTTGGAGCAGCAACCTTTTCAGAGAATCCCTTTTTCCCGATTGTTTTCTTTTGCAACTCACGTACCCGTGCCTCTAGGGTTGCGGTGGATTTTCCATCCCATTTTCTCATGTCCTCTCCATGGTCTCGTAAGTAAAACCACAGGGTGGCACGGGGTGAGTACCCACCATATTGTCTTCTTTGTGTAGATGACCGCCTACCCCTGATAGCTGAGACACTGCTTTGTACAGGTGCGAAGGAGAATAATCTCTCTTCAAGTTGGTGAACCTTTTCAGAAAGTTTCTCCCAAGTATTCTCTTTTGGTCGGTGGACACTGGTTTGTTCAGGTGGGGAGGAAGATAGATTCTCTTTAAGTTGGTGGAACTCTTCAGAAAGTTTCTCCACAGCTGAGACGCAGGCCTGTAAGGAAGAGGAGAGACTTTCTTCGTACTGCTGGAGTTGTTTAGCCACTTCATCTATTATGGGTTCCTCATCCTTTTTCCAGGCCATTACTGCCAATGAGCTGGCATATGATGATGGTGCACTCCGTACAAACTTCCGCCACATGGGTCGTGTACACCTGACTCCATCTGGATCTTTGGATGTTTGTCCGGGGACTGGATCCTCATAAATCACTTCCCGTACGGCTAATTCCCTCAGGTACTGGATTCCCTTCTCCATAGTGGTCCACTTGCCTGGTACACATAAAAGTTCTTCCTTGAAGGGATACCTTTCCCTCACAGCTGAGAGGAGACGCCTCCAGAGGCTGAGAGATTGTGCTCCATTTGCAATTGCTTTGTCAATGCCTGCGTCTCTAGCAAGGGATCCCAGCCGTCTGGCTTCAATGCCAGACAATTCCACACAATTGGCTCCAGCGTCCCAACACCGGAGCAGCCAGGTGACAAGCTGCTCACCTATACAGCGACCAAAATCTTTTCGCACATCTCGTAACTCACGCTCGCTTAGGTTTCGGGTAGTTATTGTTGCTTTTTCGGCATCATCATCTTCCTCCACCTGAAGCCCTGATGGCCCAGCATCGTCGTCTCCATCAGATTTGGCAGAAGATTCTCTGCGTTCTAAACGACCTGAATCTCTATACCATCTTTTCATCTTGTGTACTGGGGCTACTTGCACTGCTACAGCTCGTCTCTCTGGCCCCGTTACAAGGTCTGCCACAGGGATTGGAATACCCTCTGCAGGGTCGACTTGTACTGCAACAGCTCGTTTCTCTGACCCCGTTACAGGGCCTGCCACAGGGGTTAGAATACCCTCTGCAGGGTCGACTTGCACTGCTACAGCTCGTTTCTCTGACCCGGTTACAGGGCCTGCCACAGGGGTTGGAATACCCCCGGCAGGGTCGACTTGCACTGCAACAGCTCGTTTCTCTGACCCGGTTACAGGGCCTGCCACAGGGGTTAGAATACCCTCTGCAGGGTCGACTTGCACTGCTACAGCTCGTTTCTCTGACCCGGTTACAGGGCCTGCCACAGGGGTTGGAATACCCCCGGCAGGGTCGACTTGCACTGCAACAGCTCGTTTCTCTGACCCGGTTACAGGGCCTGCCACAGGGGTTAGAATACCCTCTGCAGGGTCGACTTGCACTGCAACAGCTCGTTTCTCTGACCCAGCCACAGGAGCTGGAGCAGCTGCAGGAGCTGGAACTGGAGTGTCTGCAGGAGCTGGAGCTGGAGCGTCTGCAGGAACCGGAGCTGGAGCAGCTGCAGGACCCGGAACTGGAGTGTCTGCAGGAGCTGGAACTGGAGCGGCTGCAGAGTCCACTGTAGGAGTCGCAGTGGCCATTGGATCTGTCACAGGACTTGGAGTGGCCGCAGGGTCTGTCACTAAGTTGATAGCAGTATCAATGGCAGCTCGATAGGCATGAGCCAGGCCCCAGCACGTTATAATGATTTGTGTTACTTTGGAACTGCCAGAGTCATGACACCTTTTTTTCAAACATTCTGCCAGTTTTTTAGGATTTTTCAGTTGTTCAGGGGTGAATTTCCAAAACACTGGGGGTGCTAACTGCTCTAAATGTCTGCCCATATCCTCCCATACTCCCTGCCACCCACAACTATACTGCCTCCGGGTAGATCTCCGAATGAGCTTCCCAAATAGTTGTTTAACTTTAAGCAAAACCTGAAGCACATTCAGGAGGCATAAGAGCAAAACCATGCTGGTCTGAGTATCCCAAGGATATTCAATATCTTGGAGAGCTATTGTAACAAGCTCGGAAGATAAGAGGGTGGTGAAGGAGAAAGGGAGGGTGATCAAAGAGGATAAGGGGGTGGTGAAGGAGAAAGGGAGAGTGATCGAGTAAGGGAAAATATCTTCCCCTTTCCCCTCCACAGATTCACTCCCTGATGAAAAGAAACAACAGGTATAATTGCTAATAGTTTCCAAGATACGGTTTCCAAAGTATAAAGTCGACGATGTTACTGAGTACAAATACCAAGTTAGAGTCATAACCAGATATTTCATCGTCTCATAAGCCACTGTTACAAGACACAGTACCATAATGGTCTGAAACCAAGGCCCGGACAGGATAAACAACATGACAGAGAGCACATACGGAAAATAATGTGCTATAGTGCTCAATTTGAAAAACAGGCGCAGCAGACTTGAGATTAAAGCAATCAGCATTATGACAAGTGACTATTAAGCAGGTCTAATACTTATAACAATCTTAGTTTAACACACTCTGATCAGGTCTGCCGTTATCTCAACCTTTCGTGCCCCACGTTGGGCGCCAAAAAGACTGTAGTGGTTTAACCCGGCCGGCAGCTAAACACCACACAGCCGTTCGCTCACCCTCCCCCCTCCCTCTCTGGGACGGGGGAGAGAAATGGAAAGTGAGGCCTGTGAGTTGAGATAAAGACAGTTTAGTAAGACAAGAAAATAATAATAGTAATAATAATAATAATAGTAATAGTAATAATAATAATGATGATACAATGATGATAATAGTACTACTAATAATAACATGTACAAACAAGTGATGCACAATGCAATTGCTCACCACCCGCTGACCGATGCCCAGCCTAACCCCGAGCAGTCCGGCCCACCCTCCCCCCGGCTAGCCACCCTATATATTGTTTAGCGTGACGTCAGATGGTATGGAATACCCCTTTGGCTAGTTTGGGTCACCTGTTCTGGGTCTGTCCCCTCCCAGTTCTTGCTGCACCCCCAGCCTGCCTGTTGACAGGACAGAGCAAGAAGTTGAGATGTCCTTGGCTTAGTACAAGCACTGCTCTGCAATAATTAAAACATCGGGGTGTTATCAGCACTCTTTTCATTCTAAGCCAAAGCATAGCATTCCACCGGCTACTAGGAACAAAATTAACTCTGTTCTAACTGAAACCAGGACATTAGGGTTGTTCAGAAAGAGCGAACACAGAGAGTCCAGTTGCATGTGGGGCTGCGTAAAGGCTCCCCTGGGGAGTTCAGTTGTACCCAAAGGCTTCCTTTCAGGGTAATTTTTGATGGGTGAAAGGGGCTCTGTACGTGATTTCTGGGATCATATTTTCAATTCCTCTCAGATTCCGGTTATGGATGTATTTAGGGTTGTTCAGAAAGAGCGAACACAGAGAGTCCAGTTGCATGTGGGGCTGCGTAAAGGCTCCTCTGGGGAGTTCAGTTGTACCCACAGGCTTCCTTTCAGGGCAATTTTTGATGGGTGAAAGGGGCTCTGTACGTGATTTCTGGGATCATATTTTGAATTCCTCTCACATTCCGGGAAGGGATGTATTTAGGCTTGTTCAGAAAGAGCGAACACAGAGAGTCCAGTTGCATGTGGGGCTGCGTAAAGGCTCCCCTGGGGAGTTCAGTTGTACCCAAAGGCTTCCTTTGGGGGCAATTTTTGATGTGTGAAAGGGGCTCTGTATGCATTTTCTGGGGTCCTATTTTCATTTTCTCTCAGATTCCGGGTAGGTATATATTTAGGGTTTTTAAGAAAGAGTGAACACAGAGAGTCCAGTTGCATGTGGGGCTGCGTAAAGGCTCCCCTGGGGAGTTCAGTTGTACCCAAAGGCTTCCTTTGGGGGCGATTTTTGATGGGTGAAAGGGGATTTGTATGCGTTTTTTGGGGTCCTATTTTCAATTCCTCTCAGATTCCAGGTAGGGCTGTATTTCGGGCTGTTCAGAAAAAGCGAACACAGAGAGTCCAGTTGCATGTGGGGCTGCGTAAAGGCTCCCCTGGGGAGTTCAGTTGTACCCAAAGGCTTCCTATGGGGGCAATTTTTGATGTGTGAAAGGGGCTCTGTATGCATTTTCTGGGGTCCTATTTTCATTTTCTCTCAGATTCCGGGTAGGTATATATTTAGGGTTTTTAAGAAAGAGTGAACACAGAGAGTCCAGTTGCATGTGGGGCTGCGTAAAGGCTCCCCTGGGGAGTTCAGTTGTTCCCAAAAGCTTCCTTTGGGGGCAATTTTTGATGGGTGAAAGGGGCTCTGTACGTGATTTCTGGGATCATATTTTCAATTCCTCTCAGATTCCGGTTAGGGATGTATTTAGGGTTGTTCAGAAAGAGCGAACACAGAGAGTCCAGTTGCATGTGGGGCTGCGTAAATGCTCCCCGAGGGAGTTCAGTTGTACCCAAAGGCTTCCTTTGGGGGCAATTTTTGATGGGTGAAAGGGGCTTTGTATGCGTTTTCTGGGGTCCTAATTTAAATTCCTCTCACATTCCGGTTAGGGATGTATTTAGGGTTGTTCAGAAAGAGCGAACACAGAGAGTCCAGTTGCATGTGGGGCTGCGTAAAGGCTCCCCTGGGGAGTTCAGTTGTACCCAAAGGCTTCCTTTCAGGGAAATTTTTGATGGGTGAAAGGGGCTCTGTATACGTTTTCCAGGGTCCTATTTTCAATTCCTCTCAGATTCCGGGTAGGGATATATTTAGGGTTGTTCAGAAAGAGCGAACAGAGAGATTCCAGTTGCATGTGGGGCTGCGTAAGGGCTCCCCTGGGGAGTTCAGTTGTTCCCAAAGGCTTCCTTTGGGGGCGATTTTTGATGGGTGAAAGGGGTCTGTACGTGATTTCTGGGGTCCTATTTTAAATTCCTCTCACATTCCGGGAAGGGATGTATTTAGGGTTGTTCAGAAAGAGCGAACACAGAGAGTCCAGTTGCATGTGGGGCTGCGTAAAGGCTCCCCTGGGGAGTTCAGTTGTACCCAAAGGCTTCCTTTCAGGGTAATTTTTGATGGGTGAAAGGGGCTCTGTACGTGATTTCTGGGATCATATTTTCAATTCCTCTCAGATTCCGGTTATGGATGTATTTAGGGTTGTTCAGAAAGAGCGAACACAGAGATTCCAGTTGCATGTGGGGCTGCGTAAAGGCTCCCCTGGGGAGTTCAGTTGTACCCACAGGCTTCCTTTCAGGGCAATTTTTGATGGGTGAAAAGGGCTCTGTACGTGATTTCTGGGATCATATTTTGAATTCCTCTCACATTCCGGGAAGGGATGTATTTAGGGTTGTTCAGAAAGAGCGAACACAGAGAGTCCAGTTGCATGTGGGGCTGCGTAAAGGCTCCCCTGGGGAGTTCAGTTGTACCCAAAGGCTTCCTTTGACGGAAATTTTTGATGGGTGAAAGCGGCTCTGTACGTGATTTCTGGGGTCATAGTTACAATTCCTCTCAGATTCCGGTTAGGGATGTATTTAGGGTTGTTCAGAAAGAACAAACACAGAGAGTCCAGTTGCATGTGGGGCTGCGTAAAGGCTCCCCTGGGGAGTTCAGTTGTACCCAAAGGCTTCCGTTGGGGGCGATTTTTGATGGGTGAAAGGGGCTTTGTATGCGTTTTTTGGGGTCCTATTTTCAATTCCTTTCAGATTCCAGGTAGGGCTGTATTTAGGGCTGTCCAGAAAAAGCGAACACAGAGAGTCCAGTTGCATGTGGGGCTGCGTAAAGGCTCCCCTGGGGAGTTCAGTTGTACCCAAAGGCTTCCTTTGGGGGCAATTTTTGATGTGTGAAAGGGGCTCTGTATGCATTTTCTGGGGTCCTATTTTCATTTTCTCTCAGATTCCGGGTAGGTATATATTTAGGGTTGTTCAGAAAGAGCGAACACAGAGAGTCCAGTTGCATGTGGGGCTGCATAAAGGCTCCCCGAGGGAGTTCAGTTGTACCCAAAGGATTCCTTTGGGGGCAATTTTTGATGGGTGAAAGGGGCTTTGTATGCGTTTTCTGGGGTCCTAATTTAAATTCCTCTCACATTCCGGTTAGGGATGTATTTAGGGTTGTTCAGAAAGAGCGAACACAGAGAGTCCAGTTGCATGTGGGGCTGCGTAAAGGCTCCCCTGGGGAGTTCAGTTGTACCCAAAGGCTTCCTTTCAGGGAAATTTCTGATGGGTGAAAGGGGCTCTCTACGTGATATCTATGGTCATATTTTCAATTCCTCTCACATTCCGGGAAGGGATGTATTTAGGGTTGTTCAGAAAGAGCGAACATAGAGAGTCCAGTTGCATGTGGGGCTCCGTAAAGGCTCCCCTGGGGAGTTCAGTTTTACCCAAAGGCTTCCTTTGGGGGCAATTTTTGATGGGTGAAAGGGGCTCTGTACACGTTTTCCAGGGTCCTATTTTCAATTCCTCTCAGATTCCGGTTAGGGATGTATTTAGGCTTGTTCAGAAAGAGCGAACACAGAGAGTCCAGTTGCATGTGGGGCTGCGTAAAGGCTCCCCTGGGGAGTTCAGTTGTACCCAAAGGCTTCCTTTCAGGGTAATTTTTGATGGGTGAAAGGGGCTCTGTAGGTGTTTTCTGGGGTCCTATTTTCAATTCCTCTCAGATTCCGGGTAGGGATGTATTTAGGGTTGTTCAGAAAGAGCGAACACAGAGAGTCCAGTTGCATGTGGGGCTGCGTAAAGGCTCCCCTGGGGAGTTCAGTTGTACCCACAGGCTTCCTTTGGGGGCAATTTTTGATGGGTGAAAGGGGCTCTGTACGTGATTTCTGGGATCATATTTTGAATTCCTCTCACATTCCGGGAAGGGATTTATTTAGGCTTGTTCAGAAAGAGCGAACACAGATAGTCCAGTTGCATGTGGGGCTGCGTAAAGGCTCCCCTGGGGAGTTCAGTTGTACCCAAAGGCTTCCTTTGGGGGCAATTTTTGATGTGTGAAAGGGGCTCTGTATGCATTTTCTGGGGTCCTATTTTCATTTTCTCTCAGATTCCGGGTAGGTATATATTTAGGGTTGTTCAGAAAGAGCGAACACAGAGAGTCCAGTTGCATGTGGGGCTGCATAAAGGCTCCCCGAGGGAGTTCAGTTGTACCCAAAGGATTCCTTTGGGGGCAATTTTTGATGGGTGAAAGGGGCTCTGTACACGTTTTCCAGGGTCCTATTTTCAATTCCTCTCAGATTCCGGGTAGGGATATATTTAGGGTTGTTCAGAAAGAGCGAACAGAGAGATTCCAGTTGCATGTGGGGCTGCGTAAAGGCTCCCCTGGGGAGTTCATTTGTACCCAAAGGCTTCCTTTGGGGGCGATTTTTGATGGGCAAAATGGGCCTTCTACACGTTTTCTGGGGTCCTATTTTCAATTCCTCTCAGATTGCAGGTAGGGCTTTATTTAGGGCTGTTCACAAAAAGCGAACACAGAGATTCCAGTTGCATGTGGGGCTGCGTAAAGGCTCCCCTGGGGAGTTCAGTTGTACCCAAAGGCTTCCTTTGGGGGCAATTTTTGATGGGCGAAAGGGGCTCTGTACGCGTATTCTGGGGTCCTATTTTCAATTCCTCTCAGATTCCAGGTAGGGAGATATATAGGGTTGTTCAGAAAGAGCGAACACAGAGAGTCCAGTTGCATGGGGGGCTGCGTAAAGGCTCCCCTGGGGAGTTCAGTTGTACCCAAAGGCTTCCTTTGGGGGCAATTTTTGATAGGCAAAATGGGCCTTGTACACGTTTTCTGGGGTCCTATTTTCAATTCCTCTTAGATTCCGGGTAGGGAGATATTTAGCGCTGTTCAGAAACAGCGAACACAGAGAGTCCAGTTGCATGTGGGGCTGCGTAAAGGCTCCCCTGGGGAGTTCAGTTGTACCCAAAGGCTTCCTTTGGGGGCAATTTTTGATGGGCAAATGGGCCTTGTACACGTTTTCTGGGGTCCTATTTTCAATTCCTCTCAGATTCAGGATAGGGAGATATTTGGGGTTCTTCAGAAAGAGCGAACACAGAGAGTCCAGTTGCATGTGGGGCTGCGTAAAGGCTCTCCTGGGGAGTTCAGTTGTACCCAAAGGCTTCCTTTGGGGGCAATTTTTGATGGGTGAAAGGGGCTCTGTACGCGATTTCTGGGGTCCTATTTTCAATTTCCTCTCAGATTCCGGGTAGGGATGTCTTTAGGGTTGTTCAGAAAGAGCGAACACAGAGAGTCCAGTTGCATGTGGGGCTGCGTAAAGGCTCCCCTGGGGAGTTCAGTTGTACCCAAAGGCTTCCTTTGGGGGTAATTTTTGATGGGCGAAAGGGGCTCTGTACGCGATTTCTGGGGTCCTATTTTCAATTTCTCCCAGATATATCGCGTACAGAGCCCCTTTCACCCATCAAAAATTACCCCCAAAGGAAGCCTTTGGGTACAACTGAACTCCCCAGGGGAGCCTTTACGCAGCCCCACATGCAACTGGACTCTCTGTGTTCACTCTTTCTTAAAAACCCTAAATACATACCTACCCGGAATCTGCGAGAAAATGAAAATAGGACCCCAGAAAATGCATACAGAGCCCCTTTCACACATCAAAAATTGCCCGCAAAGGAAGCCTTTGGGTACAACTGAACTCCCCCGGGGAGCCTTTACGCAGTCCCACATGCAACTGGACTCTCTGTGTTCACACTTTCTTAAAAACCCTAAATACATACCTACCTGGAATCTGAGAGGAATTGAAAATAGGACCCCAGAAAACGTGTACAGAGCCCCTTTCGCCCATCAAAAATTGCCCCCAAAGGAAGCCTTTGGGTACGGCTGAACTCCCCAGGGGAGCCTTTACGCAGCCCCACATGCAACTGGAATCTCTGTGTTCGCTTTTTCTGAACAGCCCTAAATAAAGCCCTACCTGCAATCTGAGAGGAATTGAAAATAGGACCCCAGAAAACGTGTAGAAGGCCCATTTTGCCCATCAAAAATTGCCCCCAAAGGAAGCCTTTGGGAACTACTGAACTCCCCAGGGGAGCCTTTACGCAGCCCCACATGCAACTGGACTCTCTGTGTTCGCTCTTTCTGAACAACGCCAAATATCTCCCTACCCGGAATCTGAGAGGAATTGAAAATAGGACCCCAGAAATCGCGTACAGAGCCCCTTTCGCCCATCAAAAATTGCCCCCAAAGGAAGCCTTTGGGTACAACTGAACTCCCCAGGGGAGCCTTTACGCAGCCCCACATGCAACTGGACTCTCTGTGTTCGCTCTTTCTGAACAACCCTAAAGACATCCCTACCCGGAATCTGAGAGGAAATGAAAATAGGACCCCAGAAATCGCGTACAGAGCCCCTTTCGCCCATCAAAAATTACCCCCAAAGGAAGCCTTTGGGTACAACTGAACTCCCCAGGGGAGCCTTTACGCAGCCCGACATGCAACTGGACTCTCTGTGTTCGCTCTTTCTGAACAACCCTAAAGACATCCCTACCCGGAATCTGAGAGGAAATTGAAAATAGGACCCCAGAAATCGCGTACAGAGCCCCTTTCACCCATCAAAAATTGCCCCCAAAGGAAGCCTTTGGGTACAACTGAACTCCCCAGGAGAGCCTTTACGCAGCCCCACATGCAACTGGACTCTCTGTGTTCGCTCTTTCTGAAGAACCCCAAATATCTCCCTATCCTGAATCTGAGAGGAATTGAAAATAGGACCCCAGAAAACGTGTACAAGGCCCATTTGCCCATCAAAAATTGCCCCCAAAGGAAGCCTTTGGGTACAACTGAACTCCCCAGGGGAGCCTTTACGCAGCCCCACATGCAACTGGACTCTCTGTGTTCGCTGTTTCTGAACAGCGCTAAATATCTCCCTACCCGGAATCTAAGAGGAATTGAAAATAGGACCCCAGAAAACGTGTACAAGGCCCATTTTGCCTATCAAAAATTGCCCCCAAAGGAAGCCTTTGGGTACAACTGAACTCCCCAGGGGAGCCTTTACGCAGCCCCCCATGCAACTGGACTCTCTGTGTTCGCTCTTTCTGAACAACCCTATATATCTCCCTACCTGGAATCTGAGAGGAATTGAAAATAGGACCCCAGAATACGCGTACAGAGCCCCTTTCGCCCATCAAAAATTGCCCCCAAAGGAAGCCTTTGGGTACAACTGAACTCCCCAGGGGAGCCTTTACGCAGCCCCACATGCAACTGGAATCTCTGTGTTCGCTTTTTCTGAACAGCCCTAAATAAAGCCCTACCTGCAATCTGAGAGGAATTGAAAATAGGACCCCAGAAAACGTGTAGAAGGCCCATTTTGCCCATCAAAAATTGCCCCCAAAGGAAGCCTTTGGGTACAAATGAACTCCCCAGGGGAGCCTTTACGCAGCCCCACATGCAACTGGACTCTCTGTGTTCGCTTTTTCTGAACAGCCCTAAATACAAACCTACATGGAATCGAGAGGAATTGAAAATAGGACCCCAGAAAAAGTGTACAATGCCCATTTTGCCCATCAAAAATTGCCCCCAAAGGAAGCCTTTGGGTACAACTGAACTCCCCAGGGGAGCCTTTACGCAGCCCCACATGCAACTGGACTCTCTGTGTTCGCTCTTTCTGAACAGCGCTAAATATCTCCCTACCCGGAATCTAAGAGGAATTGAAAATAGGACCCCAGAAAACGTGTACAAGGCCCATTTTGCCCATCAAAAATTGCCCCCAAAGGAAGCCTTTGGGAACTACTGAACTCCCCAGGGGAGCCTTTACGCAGCCCCACATGCAACTGGACTCTCTGTGTTCGCTCTTTCTGAACAACGCCAAATATCTCCCTACCCGGAATCTGAGAGGAATTGAAAATAGGACCCCAGAAATCGCGTACAGAGCCCCTTTCGCCCATCAAAAATTGCCCCCAAAGGAAGCCTTTGGGTACAACTGAACTCCCCAGGGGAGCCTTTACGCAGCCCCACATGCAACTGGACTCTCTGTGTTCGCTCTTTCTGAACAACCCTAAAGACATCCCTACCCGGAATCTGAGAGGAAATGAAAATAGGACCCCAGAAATCGCGTACAGAGCCCCTTTCGCCCATCAAAAATTACCCCCAAAGGAAGCCTTTGGGTACAACTGAACTCCCCAGGGGAGCCTTTACGCAGCCCCACATGCAACTGGACTCTCTGTGTTCGCTCTTTCTGAACAACCCTAAAGACATCCCTACCCGGAATCTGAGAGGAAATTGAAAATAGGACCCCAGAAATCGCGTACAGAGCCCCTTTCACCCATCAAAAATTGCCCCCAAAGGAAGCCTTTGGGTACAACTGAACTCCCCAGGAGAGCCTTTACGCAGCCCCACATGCAACTGGACTCTCTGTGTTCGCTCTTTCTGAACAACCCCAAATATCTCCCTATCCTGAATCTGAGAGGAATTGAAAATAGGACCCCAGAAAACGTGTACAAGGCCCATTTGCCCATCAAAAATTGCCCCCAAAGGAAGCCTTTGGGTACAACTGAACTCCCCAGGGGAGCCTTTACGCAGCCCCACATGCAACTGGACTCTCTGTGTTCGCTCTTTCTGAACAGCGCTAAATATCTCCCTACCCGGAATCTAAGAGGAATTGAAAATAGGACCCCAGAAAACGTGTACAAGGCCCATTTTGCCTATCAAAAATTGCCCCCAAAGGAAGCCTTTGGGTACAACTGAACTCCCCAGGGGAGCCTTTACGCAGCCCCCCATGCAACTGGACTCTCTGTGTTCGCTCTTTCTGAACAACCCTATATATCTCCCTACCTGGAATCTGAGAGGAATTGAAAATAGGACCCCAGAATACGCGTACAGAGCCCCTTTCGCCCATCAAAAATTGCCCCCAAAGGAAGCCTTTGGGTACAAATGAACTCCCCAGGGGAGCCTTTACGCAGCCCCACATGCAACTGGACTCTCTGTGTTCGCTTTTTCTGAACAGCCCTAAATACAAACCTACATGGAATCGAGAGGAATTGAAAATAGGACCCCAGAAAAAGTGTACAATGCCCATTTTGCCCATCAAAAATTGCCCCCAAAGGAAGCCTTTGGGTACAACTGAACTCCCCAGGGGAGCCTTTACGCAGCCCCACATGCAACTGGACTCTCTGTGTTCGCTCTTTCTGAACAGCGCTAAATATCTCCCTACCCGGAATCTAAGAGGAATTGAAAATAGGACCCCAGAAAACGTGTACAAGGCCCATTTTGCCCATCAAAAATTGCCCCCAAAGGAAGCCTTTGGGAACTACTGAACTCCCCAGGGGAGCCTTTACGCAGCCCCACATGCAACTGGACTCTCTGTGTTCGCTCTTTCTGAACAACGCCAAATATCTCCCTACCCGGAATCTGAGAGGAATTGAAAATAGGACCCCAGAAATCGCGTACAGAGCCCCTTTCGCCCATCAAAAATTGCCCCCAAAGGAAGCCTTTGGGTACAACTGAACTCCCCAGGGGAGCCTTTACGCAGCCCCACATGCAACTGGACTCTCTGTGTTCGCTCTTTCTGAACAACCCTAAAGACATCCCTACCCGGAATCTGAGAGGAAATGAAAATAGGACCCCAGAAATCGCGTACAGAGCCCCTTTCGCCCATCAAAAATTACCCCCAAAGGAAGCCTTTGGGTACAACTGAACTCCCCAGGGGAGCCTTTACGCAGCCCGACATGCAACTGGACTCTCTGTGTTCGCTCTTTCTGAACAACCCTAAAGACATCCCTACCCGGAATCTGAGAGGAAATTGAAAATAGGACCCCAGAAATCGCGTACAGAGCCCCTTTCACCCATCAAAAATTGCCCCCAAAGGAAGCCTTTGGGTACAACTGAACTCCCCAGGAGAGCCTTTACGCAGCCCCACATGCAACTGGACTCTCTGTGTTCGCTCTTTCTGAAGAACCCCAAATATCTCCCTATCCTGAATCTGAGAGGAATTGAAAATAGGACCCCAGAAAACGTGTACAAGGCCCATTTGCCCATCAAAAATTGCCCCCAAAGGAAGCCTTTGGGTACAACTGAACTCCCCAGGGGAGCCTTTACGCAGCCCCACATGCAACTGGACTCTCTGTGTTCGCTCTTTCTGAACAGCGCTAAATATCTCCCTACCCGGAATCTAAGAGGAATTGAAAATAGGACCCCAGAAAACGTGTACAAGGCCCATTTTGCCTATCAAAAATTGCCCCCAAAGGAAGCCTTTGGGTACAACTGAACTCCCCAGGGGAGCCTTTACGCAGCCCCCCATGCAACTGGACTCTCTGTGTTCGCTCTTTCTGAACAACCCTATGTATCTCCCTACCTGGAATCTGAGAGGAATTGAAAATAGGACCCCAGAATACGCGTACAGAGCCCCTTTCGCCCATCAAAATTTGCCCCCAAAGGAAGCCTTTGGGTACAAATGAACTCCCCAGGGGAGCCTTTACGCAGCCCCACATGCAACTGGACTCTCTGTGTTCGCTTTTTCTGAACAGCCCTAAATACAAACCTACATGGAATCGAGAGGAATTGAAAATAGGACCCCAGAAAAAGTGTACAATGCCCATTTTGCCCATCAAAAATTGCCCCCAAAGGAAGCCTTTGGGTACAACTGAACTCCCCAGGGGAGCCTTTACGCAGCCCCACATGCAACTGGACTCTCTGTGTTCGCTCTTTCTGAACAGCGCTAAATATCTCCCTACCCGGAATCTAAGAGGAATTGAAAATAGGACCCCAGAAAATGTGTACAAGGCCCATTTTGCCCATCAAAAATTGCCCCCAAAGGAAGCCTTTGGGAACTACTGAACTCCCCAGGGGAGCCTTTACGCAGCCCCACATGCAACTGGACTCTCTGTGTTCGCTCTTTCTGAACAACGCCAAATATCTCCCTACCCGGAATCTGAGAGGAATTGAAAATAGGACCCCAGAAATCGCGTACAGAGCCCCTTTCGCCCATCAAAAATTGCCCCCAAAGGAAGCCTTTGGGTACAACTGAACTCCCCAGGGGAGCCTTTACGCAGCCCCACATGCAACTGGACTCTCTGTGTTCGCTCTTTCTGAACAACCCTAAAGACATCCCTACCTGGAATCTGAGAGGAAATGAAAATAGGACCCCAGAAATCGCGTACAGAGCCCCTTTCGCCCATCAAAAATTACCCCCAAAGGAAGCCTTTGGGTACAACTGAACTCCCCAGGGGAGCCTTTACGCAGCCCGACATGCAACTGGACTCTCTGTGTTCGCTCTTTCTGAACAACCCTAAAGACATCCCTACCCGGAATCTGAGAGGAAATTGAAAATAGGACCCCAGAAATCGCGTACAGAGCCCCTTTCACCCATCAAAAATTGCCCCCAAAGGAAGCCTTTGGGTACAACTGAACTCCCCAGGAGAGCCTTTACGCAGTCCCACATGCAACTGGACTCTCTGTGTTCGCTCTTTCTGAAGAACCCCAAATATCTCCCTATCCTGAATCTGAGAGGAATTGAAAATAGGACCCCAGAAAACGTGTACAAGGCCCATTTGCCCATCAAAAATTGCCCCCAAAGGAAGCCTTTGGGTACAACTGAACTACCCAGGGCAGCCTTTACGCAGCCCGAAATGCAACTGGATTCTCAGAGTTAACTCTTTCTTAAAAACTCTAAGTACATCCCTACCCGGAATCAGAGAGGAAATGAAAATAGGACCCCAGAAAACGCGTACAGAGCCCCTTTCACCCATCAAAAATGCTCCCAAAGGAAGCCTTTGGGTACAACTGAACTCCCCAGGGGAGCCTTCACTTAGCCCCACATGCAGCTGGACTCCTTGCGTTCGCTCTTTCTGAACAATGCTAAATATCTCCCTACCCGGAATCTGAGAGAAATTGAAAATAGGACCGCAGAAATCACGTACAGAGCCCTTTACGCACATCAAAAATTGGCCCGAAAGGAAGCTTTTGCGTACAAAAGAACTCCCCAGGGGAACCTTTACGCAGCCCCACATGCAACTGGACTCCCTGTGTTCCCTCTTTCTGAACAACCCTAAATACATCCCTACCCGGAATCTGAGAGCAATTGAAAATAGGACCCCAGAAAATGCGTACAAGGCCCATTTTGCCCACTAAAAATTGCCCCCAAAGGAAGCCTTTCGGTACAACTGAACTCCCCAGGGGAGCCTTTACGCAGCCCCACATGCAACTGGACTCTCTGTGTTCGCTCTTTCTGAACAACGCTAAATATCTCCCTACCCGGAATCTAAGAGGAATTGAAAATAGGACCCCAGAAAATGTGTACAAGGCCCATTTTGCCTATCAAAAATTGCCGCCAAAGGAAGCCTTTGGGTACAACTGAACTCCCCAGGAGAGCCTTTACGCAGCCCCACATGCAACTGGACTCTCTGTGTTCGCTCTTTCTGAACAACCCAAAATACATCCCTACCCGGAATCTGAGAGGAATTGAAAATAGGACCCCAGAAATCGCGTACAGAGCCCCTTTCACCCGTCAAAAATTGCCCCTCAAGGAAGCCTTTGGGTACAACTGAACTCCCCAGGGGAGCCTTTACGCAGCCACACATGCAACTGGACTCTCTGTGTTAGCTCTTTTTGAACAACCCTACAATAGAACTCCCCAAGAGGAGCCTTACCAAGCCCGACATGCAACTGGACTGTGTTCACTCTTTCTTAAAATCCCTAAATACATCCCTACCCGGAATCAGAGAGGAAATGAAAATAGGACCCCAGAAAACGCGTACAGAGCCCCTTTCAACCATCAAAAATGCCCCCAAAGGAAGCCTTTGGGTACAACTGAACTCCCCAGGGGAGCCTTTACGCAGCCCCACATGCAACTGGACTCTCTGTGTTCACACTTTATGAACAACACTAAATACATCCCTACCTGGAATCTGAGAGGAATTGAAAATAGTACCCCAGAAAATGCGTACAAGACCCATTTTGCCCATTAAAAATTGCCCCCAAAGGAAGCCTTTGGGTACAACTGAACTCCCCAGGGGAGCCTTTACGCAGCCCCACACGCAACTGGACTCTCTGTGTTCGCTCTTTCTGAAGAACCCTGAAGACATCCCTACCCGGAATCTGAGAGGAATTGAAAATAGGACCCCAGAAATCGCGTAGAGAGCCCCTTTCATCTGTCAAAAATTGCCCTCAAAGGAAGCCTTTGGGTACGGCTGAACTGCCCTGGGGAGCCTTTACGCAGCCTCACATGCAACTGGACTCTCTGTGTTCGCTCTTTCTGAACAACCCTAAATACATCCCTTCCCGGAATGTGAGAGGAATTGTAAATAGGACCCCAGAAAACGCATACAAAGCCCCTTTCACCCATCAAAAATTGTCCTGAATTTAAGCCTTTGGGTACATCTGAACTCCCCCGGGTATCCTCTGCGCAGCCCCACATGCAACTGGACTCTCTGCGTTCGCTCTTTCTGAACAACCCTAAAGACATCCCTTCCCGGAATGTGAGAGGAATTGAAAATATAACCATAGAAATCACGTAGAGAGCCCCTTTCACCCATCAAAAATTTCCCTGAAAGGAAGCCTTTGGGTACAACTGAACTCCCCAGGGGAGCCTTTACGCAGCCCCACATGCAACTGGACTCTCTGTGTTCGCTCTTTCTGAACAACCCTAAATACATCCCTTCCTGGAATGTGAGAGGAATTGAAAATATGACCATAGAAATCACGTTCAGAGCCCCTTTCACCCATCAAAAATTGCCCCCAAAGGAAGCCTTTGGGTACAACTGAACTCCCCAGGGGAGCCTTTACGCAGCCCCACATGTAACTGGACTCTCTGTGTTCGCTCTTTCAGAACAAGCCTAAATACATCCCTAACCGGAATGTGAGAGGAATTGAAAATATGGTCCCAGAAATCACGTACAGAGACCCTTTCACCCATCAAAAATCGCCCCCAGAGGAAGCCTTTTGGAACAACTGAACTCCCCCGGGGAGCCTTTACGCAGCCCCACATGCAACTGGAATCTCTGTGTTCGCTCTTTCTGAACAACCCTAAATATCTCCCTAACCGGAATCTGAGAGGAATTTGAAATAAGACCCCAGAAAACGCGTACAGAGCCCCTTTCAACCATCAAAAATTGCCCCCAAAGGAAGCCTTTGGGTACAACTGAACTCCCCAGGGGAGCCTTCACGCAGCCCCACATGCAGCTGGACTCTCTGTGTTCTCTCTTTCTGAACAACCCTAAATATCTCCCCAACCGGAATCTGAGAGGAATTGAAAATAGGACCCCAGAAATCGCGTACAGAGCCCCTTCCGCACATCAAAAATTGCCCCCAAAGGAAGCCTTTGGGTACAACTGAACTCCCCAGAGGAGCCTTTACCCAGCCCCACATGCAACTGGACTGTGTTCACTCTTTCTTAAAAACCCTAAATACATCCCCACCCGGAATCAGTGAGGAAATGAAAATAGGACCCCAGAAAAGGCGTACAGAGCCCTTTTCAACCATCAAAAATTGCCCCCAAAGGAAGTCTTTGGGTACAACTGAACTCCCCAGGGGAGCCTTTACGCAGCCCCACATGCAACTGGACTCTCTGTGTTCGCTCTTTCTGAACAACCCTAAATACATCCCTAACCGGAATCTGAGAGGAATTGAAAATATGCCCCCAGAAATCACGTACAGAGCCCCTTTCACCCATCAAAAATTACCCTGAAAGGAAGCCTTTGGGTACAACTGAACTCCCCAGGGGAGCCTTTACGCAGCCCCACATGCAACTGGACTCTCTGTGTTCACTCTTTCTGAAGAACCCTAAATACATCCCTAACCGGAATCTGAGAGGAATTGCAAATAGGACCCCAGTAATCGCGTACACAGCCCCTTTCAACCATCAAAAATTACCCCAAAAGGAAGCCTTTGGGTACAACTGAACTCCCCAGGGGAGCCTTTACGCAGCCCCACATGCAACTGGACTCTCTGTGTTCGCACTTTCTGAACAGCCCTAAATATCTCCCTACCCGGAATCTGAGAGGAATTGAAAATAGGACCCTATAAAATGCCAACAGAGTCCCTTTCGCCCATCAAAAATTGCCCCCAAAGGAAGCCTTTGGGAACAACTGAACTCCCCAGGGGAGCCTTTACGCAGCCCCACATGCAACTGGACTCTCTGTGTTCGCTCTTTCTGAACAGCCCTAAATACAGCCCTACCTGGAATCTCAGAGGAATTGAAAATAGGTCCTCAGAAATCGTGTTCAGAGCCCCTTTCGCCCATCAAATATTACACCGAAAGGAAGCCTTTGGGTACAACTGAACTCCCCAAGGGAGCCTTGACTCAGCACCACATGCAACTGGACTCTCTGTGTTCGCTCTTTCTGAACAATGCTAAATATCTCCCTAACCGTAATCTGAGATGAATTTAAAATAAGACCCCAGAAAACGCGTACAGAGCCCCTTTTCCCCATCAAAAATTGCCCCCAAAGGAAGTCTTTGGGTACAACTGAACTCCCCAGGGGAGCCTTCACGCAGCCCCACATGCAGCTGGACTCTCTGTGTTCGCTCTTTCTGAACAACCCTAAATATCTCCCCAACCGAGTAGTTGAAAATAGGAGAGGACTTGAAAATAGGACCCCAGAAATCGCGTACAGAGCCCCTTCCGCATATCAAAAATGGCCCCGAAAAGAAGCCTTTGGGTACAACAGAACTCCCCAGAGGAGCCTTTACCAAGCCCGACATGCAACTTGACTGTGTTCACTCTTTCTTAAAAACCCTAAATACATCCCTACCCGGAATCAGAGAGGAAATGAAAATAAGACCCCAGAAAACGCGTACAGAGCCCCTTTCAACCATCAAATATGCCCCCAAAGGAAGCCTTTGGGTACAACTGAACTCCCCAGGGGAGCCTTTACGCAGCCCCACATGCAACTGGACTCTCTGTGTTCACACTTTATGAACAACCCTAAATACATCCCTACCCGGAAACTGAGAGGAATTGAAAATAGGACCCCAGAAAATGCGTACAAGGCCCATTTTGCCCATTAAAAATTGCCCCCAAAGGAAGCCTTTGGGTACAACTGAACTCCCCAGGGGAGCCTTTACGCAGCCCCACATGCAACTGGACTCTCTGTGTTCGCTGTTTCTGAAGAACCCTGAAGACATCCCTACCCGGAATCTGAGAGGAATTGAAAATAGGACCCCAGAAATCGCGTAGAGAGCCCCTTTCAACCATCAAAAATTGCCCCAAAAGCAAGCCTTTGGGTACAACTGAATTCCCCAGGGGAGCCTTTACGCAGCCTCACATGCAACTGGACTCTCTGTGTTCGCTGTTTCTGAACAAAGCTAAATACAGCTCTACCCGGAATCTTAAAGGAATTGAAAATAGGACCGCAGAAAATGTGTACAAGGCCCATTTTGCACATCAAAAATATCCCCAAAGGAAGCCTTTGGGTACAGCTGAACTACCCAGGGCAGCCTTTACGCAGCCCGACATGCAACTGGATTCTCAGAGTTAACTCTTTCTTAAAAACTCTAAGTACATCCCTACCCGGAATGTGAGAGAATTGAAAATAAGGCCCCAGAAATGGCGTACAGAGCCCCTTTCACCCTTGAAAAATTGCCCCCAAAGGAAGCCTTTGGGTACAAATGAACTCCCCAGGGGAGCCTTTACGCAGCCCCACATGCAACTGGACTCTCTGTGTTCGAACTTTCTGAACAACCCCAAATATCTCCCTACCCGGAATCTGAGAGGAATTGAAAATAGGACCCCAGAAAACGCGTACAGAGCCCCTTTCACCCATCAAAAATTGCCCCCAAATGAAGCCTTTGGGTACAAATGAACTCCCCAGGGGAGCCTTTACGCAGCCCCACATGCTACTGGACTCTCTGTGTTCGCTCTTTCTGAACAACCCTAAAGGCATCCCTACCCGGAATCTGAGAGGAATTGAAAATAGGACCCCAGAAATCGCGTACAGAGCCCCTTTCACCCATCAAAAATTTCCCCCAAAGGAAGCCTTTGGGTACAACTGAACTCCCCAGGGGAGCATTTACGCCCCTGGGCATAAATGGTTGGGGAGATATTTAGGGTTGTTCAGAAAGAGCGAACACAGAGAGTCCAGCTGCATGTGGGGCTGCGTAAAGGCACCCCTGGGGAGTTCAGTTGTACCCAAAGGCTTGCTTTTTGGGCAATTTTTGCTGGTTGAAAGGGGCTCTGTACGCGTTTTCTGGGGTCCTATTTTCAATTCCTCTCACATTCCGAGAAGGGATGTACTTTTTTGTTTTTAAGAGAGTTAACACTGAGAGTCCAGTTGCATGTTGGGCTGCGTAAAGGCTCCCCTGGGGCGTTCAGTTGTACCCAAAGACTTCCTTTGGGGGCAATTTTTGATGTGCGTAAGGGGCTCTGTACGCGTTTTCTGGGGTCCTATTTTAAATTCCTCTCAGATTCCTTGTAGGGAGATATTTGGGGTTTTTCAGAAAGAGCGAACACAGAGAGTCCAGTTGCATGTGGGGCTGCGTAAAGGCTCCCCTGGGGAGTACAGTTGTACACGAAGGCTAACTTTGGGGGCAATTTTTGATGGGTGAAAGGGGCTTTGTATGCGTTTTCTGGGGTCCTATTTTCATTTCTCTCAGATTCCGGGTAGGGATGTACTTAGGGTTTTTAAGAAAGAGTTAACACTGAGAGTCCAGTTGCATGTCGGGCTGCATGAAGGCTCCCCTGGGGA
Organism: Mergus octosetaceus; assembly: GCA_036873955.1. NCBI lineage: Eukaryota > Metazoa > Chordata > Aves > Anseriformes > Anatidae > Mergus > Mergus octosetaceus. Next base: position 35,170 of record JBAGBL010000222.1, read on the forward strand.
GTTCAGTTGTACACGAAGGCTAACTTTGGGGGCAATTTTTGATGGGTGAAAGGGGCTCTGTACACGTTTTCCAGGGTCCTATTTTAAATTCCTCTCACATTCCGGGAAGGGATGTATTTAGGGTTGTTCAGAAAGAGCGAACACAGAGAGTCCAGTTGCATGTGGGGCTGCGTAAAGGCTCCCCTGGGGAGTTCAGTTGTTCCCAAAGGCTTCCTTTGGGGGCAATTTTTGATGGGTGAAAGGGGCTCTCTACGTGATTTCTATGGTCATATTTTCAATTCCTCTCACATTCCGGGAAGGGATGTAGTTAGGGTTGTTCAGAAAGAGCGAACACAGAGAGTCCAGTTGCATGTGGGGCTGCGTAAAGGCTCCCCTGGGGAGTTCAGTTGTACCCAAAGGCTTCCTTTCAGGGCAATTTTTGATGGGTGAAAGTGGCTCTATACGTGATTTCTGGGATCATATTTTCAATTCCTCTCAGATTCCTGTTAGGGATGTATTTAGGGTTGTTCAGAAAGAGCGAACAGAGAGATTCCAGTTGCATGTGGGGCTGCGTAAGGGCTCCCCTGGGGAGTTCAGTTGTTCCCAAAGGCTTCCTTTCGGGGCGATTTTTGATGGGTGAAAGGGGCTCTGTAAGTGATTTCTGGGGTCATATTTACAATTCCTCTCAGATTCCGGTTAGGGATGTATTTAGGCTTGTTCAGAAAGAGCGAACACAGAGAGTCCAGTTGCATGTGGGGCTGCGCAGAGGATCCCCGGGGGAGTTCAGATGTACCCAAAGGCTTAAATTCAGGACAATTTTTGATGGGTGAAAGGGGCTTTGTATGCGTTTTTTGGGGTCCTATTTTAAATTCCTCTCACATTCCGGGAAGAGATGTATTTAGGGTTGTTCAGAAAGAGCGAACACAGAGAGTCCAGTTGCATGTTGGGCTGCGTAAAGGATCCCCTGGGGAGTTCAGTTGTACCCAAAGGCTTCCTTTGAGGGTAATTTTTGATGGGTGTAAGGGGCTCTGTACACGTTTTCCAGGGTCCTATTTTCAATTCCTCTCAGATTCCGGGTAGGGATGTATTTAGGGTTGTTCAGAAAGAGCGAACACAGAGAGTCCAGTTGCATGTGGGGCTGCGTAAAGGCTCCCCTGGGGAGTTCAGTTGTTCCCAACGGCTTCCTTTGAGGGCGATATTTGATGGGTGAAAAGGTCTTTGTATGCGTTTTCTGGTGTCCTATTTTAAATTCCTCTCACATTCCGAGAAGGGATGTATTTAGGGTTGTTCAGAAAGAGCGAACACAGAGAGTCCAGTTGCATGTGGGGCTGCGTAAAGGCTCCCCTGGGGAGTTAAGTTGTACCCAAAGGCTTCCTTTGGGGGCAATTTTTGATGGGTGAAAGGGGCTCTGAACATGATTTCTATGGTCATATTTTCAATTCCTCTCACATTCCAGGAAGGGATGTATTTAGGGTTGTTCAGAAAGAGCGAACACAGAGAGTCCAGTTGCATGTGGGGCTGCGTAAAGACACCCCTGGGGAGTTCAGTTGTACCCAAAGGCTTCCTTTGGGGGCAATTTTTGATGGGTGAAAGGGGCTCTGTACACGTTTTCCAGGGTCCTATTTTCAATTCCTCTCACATTCCGGGAAGGGATGTATTTAGGGTTGTTCAGAAAGAGCGAACACAGAGAGTCCAGTTGCATGTGGGGTTGCGTAAAGGCTCCCCTGGGGAGTACAGTTGTACCCGAAGGCTAACTTTGGGGGTAATTTTTGATGGGTGAAAGGGGCTCAGTACGCGTTTTCTGGGGTCCTATTTTCATTTCTCTCACATTCCGGGTAGGGATGTACTTAGGGTTTTTAAGAAAGAGTTAACACTGAGAGTCCAGTTGCATGTCGGGCTGCATGAAGGCTCCCCTGGGGAGTTCAGTTGTACCCAAAGGCTTCCTTTCGGGGCATTTTTTGATGGGCGAAAGGGGCTCTATACATGATTTCCGGGGACCTATTTTCAATTCCTCTCAGATTCCAGGTAGGGCTGTATTTAGGGCTGTTCAGAAAGAGCGAACACAGAGAGTCCAGTTGCATGTGGGGCTGCGTAAAGGCTCCCCTGGGGAGTTCAGTTGTACCCAAAGACTTCCTTTGGGGGCAATTTTTGATGTGCGTAAGGGGCTCTGTACGCGTTTTATGGGGTCCTATTTTAAATTCCTCTCAGATTCCTTGTAGGGAGATATTTGGGGTTGTTCAGAAAGAGCGAACACAGAGAGTCCAGTTGCATGGGGGGCTGCGTAAAGGCTCCCCTGGGGAGTACAGTTGTACACGAAGGCTAACTTTGGGGGCAATTTTTGATGGGTGAAAGGGGCTCTGTACACGTTTTCCAGGGTCCTATTTTAAATTCCTCTCACATTCCGGGAAGGGATGTATTTAGGGTTGTTCAGAAAGAGCGAACACAGAGAGTCCAGTTGCATGTGGGGCTGCGTAAAGGCTCCCCTGGGGAGTTCAGTTGTTCCCAAAGGCTTCCTTTGGGGGCAATTTTTGATGGGTGAAAGGGGATTTGTATGCGTTTTCTGGGGTCCTAATTTAAATTCCTCTCACATTCCGGTTTGGGATGTATTTAGGGTTGTTCAGAAAGTGCGAACACAGAGAGTCCAGTTGCATGTGGGGCTGCGTAAAGGCTCCCCTGGGGAGTTCAGTTGTACCCAAAGGCTTCCTTTCAGGGAAATTTTTGATGGGTGAAAGGGGCTCTCTACGTGATTTCTATGGTCATATTTTCAATTCCTCTCACATTCCGGGAAGGGATGTATTTAGGGTTGTTCAGAAAGAGCGAACACAGAGAGTCCAGTTGCATGTGGGGCTGCGTAAAGGCTCCCCTGGGGAGTTTAGTTGTACCCAAAGGCTTCCTTTGGGGGCAATTTTTGATGGGTGAAAGGGGCTCTGAACGTGATTTCTATGGTCATATTTTCAATTCCTCTCACATTCCAGGAAGGGATGTATTTAGGGTTGTTCAGAAAGAGCGAACACAGAGAGTCCAGTTGCATGTGGGGCTGCGTAAAGACACCCCTGGGGAGTTCAGTTGTACCCAAAGGCTTCCTTTGGGGGCAATTTTTGATGGGTGAAAGGGGCTCTGTACACGTTTTCCAGGGTCCTATTTTAAATTCCTCTCACATTCCGGGAAGGGATGTATTTAGTGTTGTTCAGAAAGAGCGAACACAGAGAGTCCAGTTGCATGTGGGGTTGCGTAAAGGCTCCCCTGGGGAGTACAGTTGTACCCGAAGGCTAACTTTGGGGGCAATTTTTGATGGGTGAAAGGGGCTCAGTACGCGTTTTCTGGGGTCCTATTTTCATTTCTCTCAGATTCCGGGTAGGGATGTACTTAGGGTTTTTAAGAAAGAGTTAACACTGAGAGTCCAGTTGCATGTCGGGCTGCATGAAGGCTCCCCTGGGGAGTTCAGTTGTACCCAAAGGCTTCCTTTCGGGGCATTTTTTGATGGGCGAAAGTGGCTCTATACATGATTTCCGGGGACCTATTTTCAATTCCTCTCAGATTCCAGGTAGGGCTGTATTTAGGGCTGTTCAGAAAGAGCGAACACAGAGAGTCCAGTTGCATGTGGGGCTGCGTAAAGGCTCCCCTGGGGAGTTCAGTTGTACCCAAAGACTTCCTTTGGGGGCAATTTTTGATGTGCGTAAGGGGCTCTGTACGCGTTTTATGGGGTCCTATTTTAAATTCCTCTCAGATTCCTTGTAGGGAGATATTTGGGGTTGTTCAGAAAGAGCGAACACAGAGAGTCCAGTTGCATGGGGGGCTGCGTAAAGGCTCCCCTGGGGAGTACAGTTGTACACGAAGGCTAACTTTGGGGGCAATTTTTGATGGGTGAAAGGGGCTCTGTACACGTTTTCCAGGGTCCTATTTTAAATTCCTCTCACATTCCGGGAAGGGATGTATTTAGGGTTGTTCAGAAAGAGCGAACACAGAGAGTCCAGTTGCATGTGGGGCTGCGTAAAGGCTCCCCTGGGGAGTTCAGTTGTTCCCAAAGGCTTCCTTTGGGGGCAATTTTTGATGGGTGAAAGGGGATTTGTATGCGTTTTCTGGGGTCCTAATTTAAATTCCTCTCACATTCCGGTTTGGGATGTATTTAGGGTTGTTCAGAAAGAGCGAACACAGAGAGTCCAGTTGCATGTGGGGCTGCGTAAAGGCTCCCCTGGGGAGTTCAGTTGTACCCAAAGGCTTCCTTTCAGGGAAATTTTTGATGGGTGAAAGGGGCTCTCTACGTGATTTCTATGGTCATATTTTCAATTCCTCTCACATTCCGGGAAGGGATGTAGTTAGGGTTGTTCAGAAAGAGCGAACACAGAGAGTCCAGTTGCATGTGGGGCTGCGTAAAGGCTCCCCTGGGGAGTTTAGTTGTACCCAAAGGCTTCCTTTCAGGGCAATTTTTGATGGGTGAAAGTGGCTCTATACGTGATTTCTGGGATCATATTTTCAATTCCTCTCAGATTCCTGTTAGGGATGTATTTAGGCTTGTTCAGAAAGAGCGAACACAGAGAGTCCAGTTGCATGTGGGGCTGCGCAGAGGATCCCCGGGGGAGTTCAGATGTACCCAAAGGCTTAAATTCAGGACAATTTTTGATGGGTGAAAGGGGCTTTGTATGCGTTTTTTGGGGTCCTATTTTAAATTCCTCTCACATTCCGGGAAGGGATGTATTTAGGGTTGTTCAGAAAGAGCGAACACAGAGAGTCCAGTTGCATGTGGGGCTGCGTAAAGGATCCCCTGGGGAGTTCAGTTGTACCCAAAGGCTTCCTTTGAGGGTAATTTTTGATGGGTGAAAGGGGCTCTGTACACGTTTTCCAGGGTCCTATTTTCAATTCCTCTCAGATTCCGGGTAGGGATGTATTTAGGGTTGTTCAGAAAGAGCGAACACAGAGAGTCCAGTTGCATGTGGGGCTGTGTAAAGGCTCCCCTGGGGAGTTCAGTTGTTCCCAACGGCTTCCTTTGAGGGCGATATTTGATGGGTGAAAAGGTCTTTGTATGCGTTTTCTGGTGTCCTATTTTAAATTCCTCTCACATTCCGAGAAGGGATGTATTTAGGGTTTTTCAGAAAGAGCGAACACAGAGAGTCCAGTTGCATGTGGGGCTGCGTAAAGGCTGCCCTGGGGAGTTAAGTTGTACCCAAAGACTTCCTTTGGGGGCAATTTTTGATGGGTGAAAGGGGCTCTGTACACGTTTTCCAGGGTCCTATTTTAAATTCCTCTCACATTCCGGGAAGGGATGTATTTAGGGTTGTTCAGAAAGAGCGAACACAGAGAGTCCAGTTGCATGTGGGGCTGCGTAAAGGCTCCCCTGGGGAGTTCAGTTGTACCCAAAGACTTCCTTTGGTGGCAATTTTTGATGGTTGAAAAGGGCTCTGTACACCTTCTCTGGGGTCCTATTTTCATTTCCTCTCTGATTCCGGGTGGGGATGTATTTAGGGTTTTTAAGAAAGAGTGAACACAGTCCAGTTGCATGTCGGGCTGGGTAAAGGCTCCCCTGGGGAGTTCAGTTGTACCCAAAGGCTTCCTTTCGGGGCATATTTTGATAAGCGAAAGGGGCTCTATACATGATTTCCGGGGACCTATTTTCAATTCCTCTCAGATTCCAGGTAGGGCTGTATTTACGGCTGTTCAGAAAGAGCGAACACAGAGAGTCCAGTTGCATGTGGGACTGCGTAAAGTTTCCCCTGGGGAGTTCAGTTGTACCCAAAGACTTCCTTTGGGGGCAATTTTTGATGTGCGTAAGGGGCTCTGTACGCGTTTTCTGGGGTCCTATTTTAAATTCCTCTCAGATTCCTTGTAGGGAGATATTTGGGGTTGTTCAGAAAGAGCGAACACAGAGAGTCCAGTTGCATGGGGGGCTGCGTAAAGGCTCCCCTGGGGAGTACAGTTGTACACGAAGGCTAACTTTGGGGGCAATTTTTGATGGGTGAAAGGGGCTCTGTACACGTTTTCCAGGGTCCTATTTTAAATTCCTCTCACATTCCGGGAAGGGATGTATTTAGGGTTGTTCAGAAAGAGCGAACACAGAGAGTCCAGTTGCATGTGGGGCTGCGTAAAGGCTCCCCTGGGGAGTTCAGTTGTTCCCAAAGGCTTCCTTTGGGGGCAATTTTTGATGGGTGAAAGGGGCTTTGTATGCGTTTTCTGGGGTCCTAATTTAAATTCCTCTCACATTCCGGTTTGGGATGTATTTAGGGTTGTTCAGAAAGAGCGAACACAGAGAGTCCAGTTGCATGTGGGGCTGCGTAAAGGCTCCCCTGGGGAGTTCAGTTGTACCCAAAGGCTTCCTTTCAGGGCAATTTTTGATGGGTGAAAGTGGCTCTATACGTGATTTCTGGGATCATATTTTCAATTCCTCTCAGATTCCTGTTAGGGATGTATTTAGGGTTGTTCAGAAAGAGCGAACAGAGAGATTCCAGTTGCATGTGGGGCTGCGTAAGGGCTCCCCTGGGGAGTTCAGTTGTTCCCAAAGGCTTCCTTGCGGGGCGATTTTTGATGGGTGAAAGGGGCTCTGTAAGTGATTTCTGGGGTCATATTTCCAATTCTTCTCAGATTCCGGTTAGGGATGTATTTAGGCTTGTTCAGAAAGAGCGAACACAGAGAGTCCAGTTGCATGTGGGGCTGCGCAGAGGATCCCCGGGGGAGTTCAGATGTACCCAAAGGCTTAAATTCAGGACAATTTTTGATGGGTGAAAGGGGCTTTGTATGCGTTTTTTGGGGTCCTATTTTAAATTCCTCTCACATTCCTGGAAGGGGTGTATTTAGGGTTGTTCAGAAAGAGCGAACACAGAGAGTCCAGTTGCATGTGGGGTTGCGTAAAGGATCCCCTGGGGAGTTCAGTTGTACCCAAAGGCTTCCTTTGAGGGTAATTTTTGATGGGTGAAAGGGGCTCTGTACACGTTTTCCAGGGTCCTATTTTCAATTCCTCTCAGATTCCGGGTAGGGATGTATTTAGGGCTGTTCAGAAAGAGCGAACACAGAGAGTCCAGTTGCATGTGGGGCTGCGTAAAGGCTCCCCTGGGGAGTTCAGTTGTTCCCAACGGCTTCCTTTGAGGGCGATATTTGATGGGTGAAAAGGTCTTTGTATGCGTTTTCTGGTGTCCTATTTTAAATTCCTCTCACATTCCGAGAAGGGATGTATTTAGTGTTGTTCAGAAAGAGCGAACACAGAGAGTCCAGTTGCATGTGGGGCTGCGTAAAGGCTGCCCTGGGGAGTTAAGTTGTACCCAAAGGCTTCCTTTGGGGGCAATTTTTGATGGGTGAAAGGGGCTCTGAACGTGATTTCTATGGTCATATTTTCAATTCCTCTCACATCCCATGAAGGGATGTATTTAGGGTTGTTCAGAAAGAGCGAACACAGAGAGTCCAGTTGCATGTGGGGCTGCGTAAAGACACCCCTGGGGAGTTCAGTTGTACCCAAAGGCTTCCTTTGGGGGCAATTTTTGATGGGTGAAAGGGGCTCTGTACACGTTTTCCAGGGTCCTATTTTAAATTCCTCTCACATTCCGGGAAGGGATGTATTTAGGGTTGTTCAGAAAGAGCGAACACAGAGAGTCCAGTTGCATGTGGGGCTGCGTAAAGGCTCCCCTGGGGAGTACAGTTGTACCCGAAGGCTAACTTTGGGGGCAATTTTTGATGGGTGAAAGGGGCTCAGTACGCGTTTTCTGGGGTCCTATTTTCATTTCTCTCAGATTCCGGGTAGGGATGTACTTAGGGTTTTTAAGAAAGAGTTAACACTGAGAGTCCAGTTGCATGTCGGGCTGCATGAAGGCTCCCCTGGGGAGTTCAGTTGTACCCAAAGGCTTCCTTTCGGGGCATTTTTTGATGGGCGAAAGGGGCTCTATACATGATTTCCGGGGACCTATTTTCAATTCCTCTCAGATTCTAGGTAGGGCTGTATTTAGGGCTGTTCAGAAAGAGCGAACACAGAGAGTCCAGTTGCATGTGGGGCTGCGTAAAGGCTCCCCTGGGGAGTTCAGTTGTACCCAAAGGCTTCCTTTGGTGGCAATTTTTGATGGTTGAAAAGAGCTCTGTACACCTTCTCTGGGGTCCTATTTTCATTTCCTCTCTGATTCCGGGTGGGGATGTATTTAGGGTTTTTAAGAAAGAGTGAACACAGTCCATTTGCATGTCGGGCTGGGTAAAGGCTCCCCTGGGGAGTTCAGTTGTACCCAAAGGCTTCCTTTGGGGGCAATTTTTGATGGGTGAAAGGGGCTCTGTACGTGATTTCTGGGATCATATTTTCAATTCCTCTCAGATTCCGGGTAGGGATGTATTTAGGGTTGTTCAGAAAGAGCGAACACAGAGAGTCCAGTTGCATGTGGGGCTGCGTAAAGGCTCCCCTGGGGAGTTCAGTTGTTCCCAAAGGCTTCCTTTGGGGGCAATTTTTGATGGGTGAAAGGGGCTTTGTATGCGTTTTCTGGGGTCCTAATTTAAATTCCTCTCACATTCCGGTTTGGGATGTATTTAGGGTTGTTCAGAAAGAGCGAACACAGAGAGTCCAGTTGCATGTGGGGCTGCGTAAAGGCTCCCCTGGGGAGTTCAGTTGTACCCAAAGGCTTCCTTTCAGGGCAATTTTTGATGGGTGAAAGTGGCTCTATACGTGATTTCTGGGATCATATTTTCAATTCCTCTCAGATTCCTGTTAGGGATGTATTTAGGGTTGTTCAGAAAGAGCGAACAGAGAGATTCCAGTTGCATGTGGGGCTGCGTAAGGGCTCCCCTGGGGAGTTCAGTTGTTCCCAAAGGCTTCCTTTCGGGGCGATTTTTGATGGGTGAAAGGGGCTCTGTAAGTGATTTCTGGGGTCATATTTCCAATTCTTCTCAGATTCCGGTTAGGGATGTATTTAGGCTTGTTCAGAAAGAGCGAACACAGAGAGTCCAGTTGCATGTGGGGCTGCGCAGAGGATCCCCGGGGGAGTTCAGATGTACCCAAAGGCTTAAATTCAGGACAATTTTTGATGGGTGAAAGGGGCTTTGTATGCGTTTTTTGGGGTCCTATTTTAAATTCCTCTCACATTCCTGGAAGGGGTGTATTTAGGGTTGTTCAGAAAGAGCGAACACAGAGAGTCCAGTTGCATGTGGGGTTGCGTAAAGGATCCCCTGGGGAGTTCAGTTGTACCCAAAGGCTTCCTTTGAGGGTAATTTTTGATGGGTGAAATGGGCTCTGTACACGTTTTCCAGGGTCCTATTTTCAATTCCTCTCAGATTCCGGGTAGGGATGTATTTAGGGTTGTTCAGAAAGAGCGAACACAGAGAGTCCAGTTGCATGTGGGGCTGCGTAAAGGCTCCCCTGGGGAGTTCAGTTGTTCCGAACGGCTTCCTTTGAGGGCGATATTTGATGGGTGAAAAGGTCTTTGTATGCGTTTTCTGGTGTCCTATTTTAAATTCCTCTCACATTCCGAGAAGGGATGTATTTAGTGTTGTTCAGAAAGAGCGAACACAGAGAGTCCAGTTGCATGTGGGGCTGCGTAAAGGCTCCCCTGGGGAGTTCAGTTGTACCCAAAGGCTTCCTTTGGGGGCAATTTTTGATGGGTGAAAGGGGCTCTGAACGTGATTTCTATGGTCATATTTTCAATTCCTCTCACATCCCAGGAAGGGATGTATTTAGGGTTGTTCAGAAAGAGCGAACACAGAGAGTCCAGTTGCATGTGGGGCTGCGTAAAGACACCCCTGGGGAGTTCAGTTGTACCCAAAGGCTTCCTTTGGGGGCAATTTTTGATGGGTGAAAGGGGCTCTGTATACGTTTTCCAGGGTCCTATTTTAAATTCCTCTCACATTCCGGGAAGGGATGTATTTAGGGTTGTTCAGAAAGAGCGAACACAGAGAGTCCAGTTGCATGTGGGGCTGCGTAAAGGCTCCCCTGGGGAGTACAGTTGTACCCGAAGGCTAACTTTGGGGGCAATTTTTGATGGGTGAAAGGGGCTCAGTACGCGTTTTCTGGGGTCCTATTTTCATTTCTCTCAGATTCCGGGTAGGGATGTACTTAGGGTTTTTAAGAAAGAGTTAACACTGAGAGTCCAGTTGCATGTCGGGCTGCATGAAGGCTCCCCTGGGGAGTTCAGTTGTACCCAAAGGCTTCCTTTCGGGGCATTTTTTGATGGGCGAAAGGGGCTCTATACATGATTTCCGGGGACCTATTTTCAATTCCTCTCAGATTCCAGGTAGGGCTGTATTTAGGGCTGTTCAGAAAGAGCGAACACAGAGAGTCCAGTTGCATGTGGGGCTGCGTAAAGGCTCCCCTGGGGAGTTCAGTTGTACCCAAAGGCTTCCTTTGGTGGCAATTTTTGATGGTTGAAAAGGGCTCTGTACACCTTCTCTGGGGTCCTATTTTCATTTCCTCTCTGATTCCGGGTGGGGATGTATTTAGGGTTTTTAAGAAAGAGTGAACACAGTCCAGTTGCATGTCGGGCTGGGTAAAGGCTCCCCTGGGGAGTTCAGTTGTACCCAAAGGCTTCCTTTGGGGGCAAATTTTGATGGGCAAAATGGGCCTTGTACATGTTTTCTGGGGTCCTATTTTCAATTCCTCTCAGATTCCGGGTAGTGCTGTATTTAGGGTTGTTCAGAAAGAGTGAACACAGAGAGTCCAGTTGCATGTGGGGCTGCGTAAAGGCTCCCCTGGGGAGTTCAGTTGTACCCAAAGACTTCCTTTGGGGGCAATGTTTGATGGTTGAAAGGGGACTCTGTACGCCTTTTCTGGAGTCTTATTTTAAATTCCTTCACATTCCAGTTAGGGAGATATTTTGCATTGTTCAGAAAGAGCGAACACAGAGAGTCCAGTTGCATGTGGGGCTGCGTAAAGGCTCCCCTGGGGAGTTCAGTTGTACCCAAAGGCTTCCTTTGGGGGCAAGTTTTGATGGGTGAAAGGGGCTTTGTATGCGTTTTCTGGTGTCCTATTTTAAATTCCTCTCACATTCCGAGAAGAGATTTATTTAGTGTTGTTCAGAAAGAGCGAACAGAGAGAGTCCAGTTGCATGTGGGGCTGCGTAAAGGCTCCCCTGGGGAGTTCAGTTGTACCCAAAGGCTTCCTTTGGGGGCAATTTTTGATGGGTGAAAGGGGCTTTGTATGCGTTTTCTGGGGTCCTATTTTAAATTCCTCTCACATTCCGAGAAGGGATGTATTTAAGGTTGTTCAGAAAGAGCGAACACAGAGAGTCCAGTTGCATGTGGGGCTGCGTAAAGGCTCCCCTGGGGAGTTCAGTTGTACCCAAAGGCTTCCTTTCAGGGCAATTTTTGATGGGTGAAAGTGGCTCTGTACGTGATTTCTGGGATCATATTTTCAATTGCTCTCAGATTCCGGTTAGGGATGTATTTAGGGTTGTTCAGAAAGAGCGAACACAGAGAGTCCAGTTGCATGTGGGGCTGCGTAAAGGCTCCCCGGGGGAGTTCAGTTGTACCCAAAGGCTTCCTTTGGGGGCAATTTTTGATGGGTGAAAGGGGCTCTGTACGTGATTTCTGGGGTCATATTTTCAATTCCTCTCAGATTCCGGTTAGGCATGTGTACTGGGTCTGGCTGGAATGTTAACTTTCCCTGCAGCAGCCCATACAGTGCTGTACTCTGCACTTGTAGCTGGAACAGCAGTGTTATCACACCAGTGTTGTGTCTACTGCTGAGCAGCAGTCGCACAGCATCGGACCTCTCTCTAACCCTCCTGGGGGTTGGGCAAAAAGTGAGAAGAGAAACATCACCAGGGCAGCTGACCTAAACCAACCAACGGGATATTCCATACCATGTGATGTCACACTCAGCAATAAAAGGTGGAAACAGGAAGAAGAGGGGAGGGGTGGGCTCTCGTTGTGAAAACGTCGGTCCTCCTCCCGAACACCAGCTACGTGCGTTGAGGCCCTGCTTCAAGGACGTGGTCAATCATCGCTCATTTGTGGGAAGTAGAGAGTAATTTCTTTCCTCTGTACTTCCACATAGTTTTCATTTATTTTGTTTGTTTTCCTCCCCTCTTTTTATTTTCCCTTTCCCCCTCCCTTTTCCCCTTTCCATTTTTATTTCCCTTTAGTTAAATTGTTTAGATCATAATAATCATTAATTATTTAAATTGTTTAGATCATACTAATCTTTATTTAATTATTATTATTATTTCGCTTTAATTAAATTATCCTTATCTCAACCCGTGAGTCATTCTTTGCTTTACTTCTCCCCCTCCTCATCTAAGAAGAGGGGGAGTGAGAGAGCGGTTGTGGGGTTTAGCTGCCCAGCATGCTAAAACTACCACAGCATGTATTTAGGATTGTTCAGAAAGAGCGAACACAGAGAGTCCAGTTGCATGTGGGGCTGCGTAAAGGCTCCCCTGGGGAGTTCAGTTGTACCCAAAGGCTTCCTTTGGGGGCAATTTTTGATAGGCAAAATGGGTCTTGTACACGTTTTCTGGGGTCCTATTTTCAATTCCTCTCAGATTCCGGATAGGGAGATATTTAGCGCTGTTCAGAAAGAGCGAACACAGAGAGTCCAGTTGCATGTGGGGCTGCGTAAAGGCTCCCCTGGGGAGTTCAGCCGTACCCAAAGGCTTCCTTTGGGGGCAATTATTGATGGGCAAAATGGGCGTTGTACGCATTTTCTGGGGTCCTATTTTCAATTATTCTCAGATTCAGGATAGGGATGTATTTAGGGTTGTTCAGAAAGAGCGAACACAGAGAGTCCAGCTGCATGTGGGGCTGCCTAAAGGCTCCCCTGGGGAGTTCAGTTGTACCCAAAGGCTTCCTTTGGGGGCAATTTTTGATGGGTGAAAGGGGCTCTGTATGCGATTTCTGGGGTCCTATTTTCAATTTCCTCTCAGATTCCGGGTAGGGATGTCTTTAGGGTTGTTCAGAAAGAGCGAACACAGAGAGTCCAGCTGCATGTGGGGCTGCGTAAAGACTCCCCTGGGGAGTTAAGTTGTACCCAAAGGCTTCCTTTGGGGGCAATTTTTGATGGGCAAAATGGGCCTTGTACACGTTTTCTGGGTCCTATTTTCAGTTCCTCTCTGATTCCAGGTAGGGCTGTATTTAGGGCTGTTCAGAAAAAGCGAACACAGAGAGTCCATTTGCATGTGGGGCTGCGTAAAGGCTCCCCTGGGGAGTTAAGTTGTACCCAAAGGCTTCCTTTGGGGGCAATTTTTGATGGGCGAAAGGGGCTCTGTACGCGTATTCTGGGGTCCTATTTTCAATTCCTCTCAGATTCCAGGTAGGGAGATATATAGGGTTGTTCAGAAAAAGCGAACACAGAGAGTCCAGTTGCATGTGGGGCTGCGTAAAGGCTCCCCTGGGGAGTTCAGTTGTACCCAAAGGCTTCCTTTGGGGGCAATTTTTGATAGGCAAAATGGGCCTTGTACACGTTTTCTGGGTCCTATTTTCAGTTCCTCTCTGATTCCAGGTAGGGCTGTATTTAGGGCTGTTCAGAAAAAGCGAACACAGAGAGTCCATTTGCATGTGGGGATGCGTAAAGGCTCCCCTGGGGAGTTCAGTTGTACCCAAAGGCTTCCTTTGGGGGCAATTTTTGATGGGCAAAATGGGCCTCGTACATGTTTTCTGGGGTCCTATTTTCATTTCCTCTCAGATTCCGGGTAGAGATGTCTTTAGGGTTGTTCAGAAAGAGCGAACACAGAGAGTCCAGTTGCATGGGGGGCTGCGTAAAGGCTCCCCTGGGGAGTTCAGTTGTACCCAAAGGCTTCCTTTGGGGGTAATTTTTGATGGGTAAAATGGGCCTCGTACATGTTTTCTGGGGTCCTATTTTCAATTCATCTCAGATTACAGGTAGGGCTGTATTTAGGGCTGTTCAGAAAAAGCGAACACAGAGAGTCCAGTTGCATGTGGGGCTGCGTAAAGGCTCCCCTGGGGAGTTCAGTTGTACCCAAAGGCTTCCTTTGGGGGCAATTTTTGATGTGTGAAAGGGGCTCTGTATGCATTTTCTGGGGTCCTATTTTCATTTTCTCTCATATTCCGGGTAGGTATGTATTTAGGGTTTTTAAGAAAGAGTGAACACAGAGAGTCCAGTTGCATGTTGGGCTGCGTAAAGGCTCCCCTGGGGAGTTCAGTTGTACCCAAAGGCTTCCTTTGGGGGCAATTTTTGATGTGTGAAAGGGGCTCTGTATGCATTTTCTGGGGTCCTATTTTCATTTTCTCTCAGATTCCGGGTAGGTATGTATTCAGGGTTTTTAAGAAAGAGTGAACACAGAGAGTCCAGTTGCATGTGGGGCTGCGTAAAGGGTCCCCTGGGGAGTTAAGTTGTACCCAAAAGCTTTCTTTCGGGGCAATTTTTGATGTGCGTAAGGGGCTCTGTACGCGATTTCTGGGGTCCTATTTTCAATTTCTCTCAGATTCCGGGTAGGGAGATATATAGGATTGTTCAGAAAGAGCGAACGCAAGGAGTCCAGCTGCATGTGGGGCTAAGTGAATGCTCCCCTGGGGAGTTCAGTTGTACCCAAAGACTTCCTTTGGGGGCAATTTTTGATGGGCAAAATAGGCCTTGTACACGTTTTCTGGGGTTCTATTTTCAATTCCTCTCAAATTCCAGGTACGGCTGTATTTAGGGCTGTTCAGAAAAAGCGAACACAGAGAGTCCAGCTGCATGTGGGGCTGCCTAAAGGCTCCCCTGGGGAGTTCAGTTGTACCCAAAGGCTTCCTTTGGGGGCAATTTTTGATGGGCAAAATGGGCCTTGTACACGTTTTCTGGGGTCCTATTTTCAATTCCTCTCAGATTCCGGATAGGGAGATATTTGTGGTTCTTCAGAAAGAGCGAACACAGAGAGTCCAGTTGCATCGGGGGCTGCGTAAAGGCTCCCCTGGGGAGTTCAGTTGTACCCAAAGGCTTCATTTGGGGGAAATTTTTGATAGGCAAAATGGGTCTTGTACACGTTTTCTGGGGTCCTATTTTCAATTCCTTTCAGATTCCGGATAGGGAGATATTTAGCGCTGTTCAGAAAGAGCGAACACAGAGAGTCCAGTTGCATGTGGGGCTGCGTAAAGGCTCCCCTGGGGAGTTCAGCCGTACCCAAAGGCTTCCTTTGGGGGCAATTATTGATGGGCAAAATGGGCGCTGTACGCATTTTCTGGGGTCCTATTTTCAATTATTCTCAGATTCAGGATAGGGATGTATTTAGGGTTGTTCAGAAAGAGCGAACACAGAGAGTCCAGCTGCATGTGGGGCTGCCTAAAGGCTCCCCTGGGGAGTTCAGTTGTACCCAAAAGCTTTCTTTTGGGGCAATTTTTGATGTGCGTAAGGGGCTATGTACGTGATTTCTGGGGTCGTATTTTCAATTTCTCTCAGATTCCGGGTAGTGGGATATATAGGGTTGTTCAGAAAAAGCGAACACAGAGAGTCCAGTTGCATGTGGGGCTGCGTAAAGGCTCCCCTGGGGAGTTCAGTTGTACCCAAAGGCTTCCTTTGGGGGCAATTTTTGATGGGTGAAAGGGGCTCTGTATGCGATTTCTGGGGTCCTATTTTCAATTTCCTCTCAGATTCCGGGTAGGGATGTCTTTAGGGTTGTTCAGAAAGAGCGAACACAGAGAGTCCAGCTGCATGTGGGGCTGCGTAAAGACTCCCCTGGGGAGTTAAGTTGTACCCAAAGGCTTCCTTTGGGGGCAATTTTTGATGGGCAAAATGGGCCTTGTACACGTTTTCTGGGTCCTATTTTCAGTTCCTCTCTGATTCCAGGTAGGGCTGTATTTAGGGCTGTTCAGAAAAAGCGAACACAGAGAGTCCATTTGCATGTGGGGATGCGTAAAGGCTCCCCTGGGGAGTTCAGTTGTACCCAAAGGCTTCCTTTGGGGGCAATTTTTGATGGGCGAAAGGGGCTCTGTACGCGTATTCTGGGGTCCTATTTTCAATTCCTCTCAGATTCCAGGTAGGGAGATATATAGGGTTGTTCAGAAAGAGCGAACACAGAGAGTCCAGTTGCATGTGGGGCTGCGTAAAGGCTCCCCTGGGGAGTTCAGTTGTACCCAGAGGCTTCCTTTGGGGGCAATTTTTGATAGGCAAAATGGGCCTTGTACACGTTTTCTGGGGTCCTATTTTCAATTCCTCTTAGATTCCGGGTAGGGAGATATTTAGCGCTGTTCAGAAAGAGCGAACACAGACAGTCCAGTTGCATGTGGGGCTGCGTAAAGACTCCCCTGGGGAGTTCAGTTGTACCCAAAGGCTTCCTTTGGGGGCAATTTTTGATGGGCAAATGGGCCTTGTACACGTTTTCTGGGGTCCTATTTTCAATTCCTCTCAGATTCAGGATAGGGAGATATTTGGGGTTCTTCAGAAAGAGCGAACACAGAGAGTCCAGTTGCATGTGGGGCTGCGTAAAGGCTCCCCTGGGGAGTTCAGTTGTACCCAAAGGCTTCCTTTGGGGGCAATTTTTGATGGGTGAAAGGGGCTCTGTACGCGATTTCTGGGGTCCTATTTTCAATTTCCTCTCAGATTCTGGGTAGGGATGTCTTTAGGGTTGTTCAGAAAGAGCGAACACAGAGAGTCCAGTTGCATGTGGGGCTGCGTAAAGGCTCCCCTGGGGAGTTCAGTTGTACCCAAAGGCTTCCTTTGGGGGCAAGTTTTGATGGGTGAAAGGGGCTTTGTATGTGTTTTCTGGGGTCCTATTTTAAATTCCTCTCAGATTCCGGGTAGGGAAATATTTAGGGTTGTTCAGAAAGAGCGAACACAGAGAGTCCAGTTGCATGTGGGGCTGCGTAAAGGCTCCCCTGGGGAGTTCAGTTGTACCCAAAGGCTTCCTTTCAGGGTAATTTTTGATGGGTGAAAGGGGCTTTGTATGTGATTTCTGGGATCATATTTTCAATTCCTCTCAGATTCCGGTTAGGGATGTATTTAGGCTTGTTCAGAAAGAGCGAACACAGAGAGTCCAGTTGCATGTGGGGCTGCGTAAAGGCTTACCTGGGGAGTTCAGTTGTACCCAAAGGCTTCCTTTCAGGGAAATTTTTGATGGGTGAAAGGGGCTTTGTATGTGATTTCTGGGATCATATTTTCAATTGCTCTCAGATTCCGGTTAGGGATGCATTTAGGCTTGTTCAGAAAGAGCGAACACAGAGAGTCCAGTTGCATGTGGGGCTGCGTAAAGGCTCCCCTGGGGAGTTCAGTTGTACCCAAAGGCTTCCTTTGGGGGCAAATTTTGATGGGTGAAAGGGGCTTTGTATGCGTTTTCTGGGGTCCTATTTTAAATTCCTCTCAGATTCCGGGTAGGGAAATATTTAGGGTTGTTCAGAAAGAGTGAACACAGAGAGTCCAGTTGCATGTGGGGCTGCGTAAAGGCTCCCCTGGGGAGTTCAGTTGTACCCAAAGGCTTCCTTTCAGGGTAATTTTTGATGGGTGAAAGGGGCTTTGTATGTGATTTCTGGGATCATATTTTCAATTCCTCTCAGATTCCGGTTAGGGATGTATTTAGGCTTGTTCAGAAAGAGCGAACACAGAGAGTCCAGTTGCATGTGGGGCTGCGTAAAGGCTCCCCTGGGGAGTTCAGTTGTACCCAAAGGCTTCCTTTGGGGGCAAGTTTTGATGGGTGAAAGGGGCTTTGTATGCGTTTTCTGGTGTCCTATTTTAAATTCCTCTCACATTCCGAGAAGAGATTTATTTAGTGTTGTTCAGAAAGAGCGAACAGAGAGAGTCCAGTTGCATGTGGGGCTGCGTAAAGGCTCCCCTGGGGAGTTCAGTTGTACCCAAAGGCTTCCTTTGGGGGCAATTTTTGATGGGTGAAAGGGGCTTTGTATGCGTTTTCTGGGGTCCTATTTTAAATTCCTCTCACATTCCGAGAAGGGATGTATTTAAGGTTGTTCAGAAAGAGCGAACACAGAGAGTCCAGTTGCATGTGGGGCTGCGTAAAGGCTCCCCTGGGGAGTTCAGTTGTACCCAAAGGCTTCCTTTCAGGGCAATTTTTGATGGGTGAAAGTGGCTCTGTACGTGATTTCTGGGATCATATTTTCAATTGCTCTCAGATTCCGGTTAGGGATGTATTTAGGGTTGTTCAGAAAGAGCGAACACAGAGAGTCCAGTTGCATGTGGGGCTGCGTAAAGGCTCCCCGGGGGAGTTCAGTTGTACCCAAAGGCTTCCTTTGGGGGCAATTTTTGATGGGTGAAAGGGGCTCTGTACGTGATTTCTGGGGTCATATTTTCAATTCCTCTCAGATTCCGGTTAGGCATGTGTACTGGGTCTGGCTGGAATGTTAACTTTCCCTGCAGCAGCCCATACAGTGCTGTACTCTGCACTTGTAGCTGGAACAGCAGTGTTATCACACCAGTGTTGTGTCTACTGCTGAGCAGCAGTCGCACAGCATCGGACCTCTCTCTAACCCTCCTGGGGGTTGGGCAAAAAGTGAGAATCTGAGAGGAATTTAAAATAGGACCCTGGAAAACGTGTACAGAGCCCCTTTCACCCATCAAAAATTGCCCCCAAAGGAAGCCTTTGGGTACAACTGAACTCCCCAGGGGTGTCTTTACGCAGCCCCACATGCAACTGGACTCTCTGTGTTCGCTCTTTCTGAACAACCCTAAATACATCCCTTCCTGGAATGTGAGAGGAATTGAAAATATGACCATAGAAATCACGTTCAGAGCCCCTTTCACCCATCAAAAATTGCCCCCAAAGGAAGCCTTTGGGTACAACTTAACTCCCCAGGGGAGCCTTTACGCAGCCCCACATGCAACTGGACTCTCTGTGTTCGCTCTTTCTGAACAACCCTAAATACATCCCTTCTCGGAATGTGAGAGGAATTTAAAATAGGACACCAGAAAACGCATACAAAGACCTTTTCACCCATCAAATATCGCCCTCAAAGGAAGCCGTTGGGAACAACTGAACTCCCCAGGGGATCCTTTACGCAACCCCACATGCAACTGGACTCTCTGTGTTCGCTCTTTCTGAACAACCCTAAATACACCCCTTCCCGGAATCTGAGAGGAATTGTAAATATGACCCCAGAAATCACTTACAGAGCCCCTTTCACCCATCAAAAATCGCCCCGAAAGGAAGCCTTTGGGAACAACTGAACTCCCCAGGGGAGCCCTTACGCAGCCCCACATGCAACTGGAATCTCTCTGTTCGCTCTTTCTGAACAACCCTAAATACATCCCTAACAGGAATCTGAGAGGAATTGAAAATATGATCCCAGAAATCACGTATAGAGCCACTTTCACCCATCAAAAATTGCCCTGAAAGGAAGCCTTTGGGTACAACTGAACTCCCCAGGGGAGCCTTTACGCAGCCCCACATGCAACTGGACTCTCTGTGTTCGCTCTTTCTGAACAACCCTAACTACATCCCTTCCCGGAATGTGAGAGGAATTGAAAATATGACCATAGAAATCACGTAGAGAGCCCCTTTCACCCATCAAAAATTTCCCTGAAAGGAAGCCTTTGGGTACAACTGAACTCCCCAGGGGAGCCTTTACGCAGCCCCACATGAAACTGGACTCTCTGTGTTCGCTCTTTCTGAACAACCCTAAATACATCCCAAACCGGAATGTGAGAGGAATTTAAATTAGGACCCCAGAAAACGCATACAAAGCCCCTTTCACCCATCAAAAATTGCCCCCAAAGGAAGCCTTTGGGAACAACTGAACTCCCCAGGGGAGCCTTTACGCAGCCCCACATGCAACTGGACTCTCTGTGTTCGCTCTTTCTGAACAACCCCAAATATCTCCCTACAAGGAATCTGAGAGGAATTTAAAATAGGACCCCAGAAAACGCGTACAGAGCCCCTTACGCACATCAAAAATTGCCCCCAAAGGAAGTCTTTGGGTACAACTGAACTCCCCAGGGGAACCTTTACGCAGCCCCACATGCAACTGGACTCTCTGTGTTCGCTCTTTCTGAACAGCCGTAAATACAGCCCTACCTGGAATCTGAGAGGAATTGAAAATAGGTCCCCGGAAATCATGTATAGAGCCCCTTTCGCTTATCAAAAAATGCCCCGAAAGGAAGCCTTTGGGTACAACTGAACTCCCCAGGGGAGCCTTCATGCAGCCCGACATGCAACTGGACTCTCAGTGTTAACTCTTTCTTAAAAACCCTAAGTACATCCCTACCCGGAATCTGAGAGAAATGAAAATAGGACCCCAGAAAACGCGTACTGAGCCCCTTTCACCCATCAAAAATTGCCCCCAAAGTTAGCCTTCGTGTACAACTGTACTCCCCAGGGGAGCCTTTAGGCAGCCCCACATGCAACTGGACTCTCTGTGTTCGCTCTTTCTGAACAACCCCAAATATCTCCCTACAAGGAATCTGAGAGGAATTTAAAATAGGACCCCAGAAAACGCGTACAGAGCCCCTTACGCACATCAAAAATTGCCCCCAAAGGAAGTCTTTGGGTACAACTGAACGCCCCAGGGGAGCCTTTACGCAGCCCAACATGCAACTGGACTCTCAGTGTTAACTCTCTTAAAAATAAAAAAAGGACATCCCTTCTCGGAATGTGAGAGGAATTGAAAATAGGACCCCAGAAAACGCGTACAGAGCCCCTTTCAACCAGCAAAAATTGCCCAAAAAGCAAGCCTTTGGGTACAACTGAACTCCCCAGGGGTGCCTTTACGCAGCCCCACATGCAGCTGGACTCTCTGTGTTCGCTCTTTCTGAACAACCCTAAATATCTCCCCAACCATTTACGCCCAGGGGCGTAAATGCTCCCCTGGGGAGTTCAGTTGTACCCAAAGGCTTCCTTTGGGGGAAATTTTTGATGGGTGAAAGGGGCTCTGTACGCGATTTCTGGGGTCCTATTTTCAATTCCTCTCAGATTCCGGGTAGGGATGCCTTTAGGGTTGTTCAGAAAGAGCGAACACAGAGAGTCCAGTAGCATGTGGGGCTGCGTAAAGGCTCCCCTGGGGAGTTCATTTGTACCCAAAGGCTTCCTTTGGGGGCAATTTTTGATGGGTGAAAGGGGCTCTGTACGCGTTTTCTGGGGTCCTATTTTCAATTCCTCTCAGATTCCGGGTAGGGAGATATTTGGGGTTGTTCAGAAAGTTCGAACACAGAGAGTCCAGTTGCATGTGGGGCTGCGTAAAGGCTCCCCTGGGGAGTTCAGTTGTTCCCAAAGGCTTCCTTTGGGGGCAATTTTTCAAGGGTGAAAGGGGCTCTGTACGCCATTTCTGGGGCCTTATTTTCAATTCTCTCAGATTCCGGGTAGGGATGTACTTAGAGTTTTTAAGAAAGAGTTAACTCTGAGAATCCAGTTGCATGTCGGGCTGCGTAAAGGCTGCCCTGGGTAGTTCAGCTGTACCCAAAGGCTTCCTTTGGGGATATTTTTGATGTGCAAAATGGGCCTTGTACACATTTTCTGCGGTCCTATTTTCAATTCCTTTAAGATTCCTGGTAGAGCTGTATTTAGCTTTGTTCAGAAACAGCGAACACAGAGAGTCCAGTTGCATGTGAGGCTGCGTAAAGGCTCCCCTGGGGAATTCAGTTGTACCCAAAGGCTTGCTTTTGGGGCAATTTTTGATGGTTGAAAGGGGCTCTGTACGCGATTTCTGGGGTCCTATTTTCAATTCCTCTCAGATTCCGGGTAGGGATGTCTTCAGGGTTCTTCAGAAAGAGCGAACACAGAGAGTCCAGTTGCATGTGGGGCTGCGTAAAGGCTCCCCTGGGGAGTTCAGTTGTACCCAAAGGCTTCCTTTGGGGGCAATTTTTAATGGGCAAAATGGGCCTTGTACGCATTTTCTGGGGTCCTATTTTCAATTCCTCTCAGATTCCGGGTAGGGATGTATTTAGGGTTGTTCATAAAGTGTGAACACAGAGAGTCCAGTTGCATGTGGGGCTGCGTAAAGGCTCCCCTGGGGAGTTCAGTTGTACCCAAAGGCTTCCTTTGGGGGCATTTTTGATGGTTGAAAGGGGCTCTGTACGCGTTTTCTGGGGTCTTATTTTCATTTCCTCTCAGATTCCGGGTAGGGATGTATTTAGGGTTTTTAAGAAAGAGTGAACACAGTCAAGTTGCATGTCGGGCTTGGTAAAGGCTCCTCTGGGGAGTTCTGTTGTACCCAAAGGCTTCTTTTCGGGGCCGTTTTTGATATGCGGAAGGGGCTCTGTACGCGATTTCTGGGGTCCTATTTTCAAGTCCTCTCCTATTTTCAACTCCTCGGTTGGGGAGATATTTAGGGTTGTTCAGAAAGAGCGAACACAGAGAGTCCAGCTGCATGTGGGGCTGCGTGAAGGCTCCCCTGGGGAGTTCAGTTGTACCCAAAGACTTCCTTTGGGGGCAATTTTTGATGGGGAAAAGGGGCTCTGTACGCGTTTTCTGGGGTCTTATTTTAAATTCATCTCAGATTACGGTTAGGGAGATATTTAGCATTGTTCAGAAAGAGCGAACACAGAGAGTCCAGTTGCATGTGGTGCTGAGTCAAGGCTCCCCTGGGGAGTTCAGTTGTACCCAAAGGCTTCCTTTCGGGGTAATATTTGATGGGCGAAAGGGGCTCTGAACACGATTTCTGAGGACCTATTTTCAATTCCTCTGAGATTCCAGGTAGGGCTGTATTTAGGGCTGTTCAGAAAGAGCGAACACAGAGAGTCCAGTTGCATGTGGGGCTGCGTAAAGGCTCCCCTGGGGAGTTCAGTTGTTCCCAAAGGCATCCTTTGGGGGCATTTTTGATGTGTGAAAGGGGCTCTGTATGCATTTTCTGGGGTCCTATTTTCATTTTCTCTCAGATTCCAGGTGGGTATGTATTTAGGGTTTTTTAGAAAGAGTGAACACAGATAGTCCAGTTGCATGTGGGGCTGCGTAAAGGCTCCCCTGGGGAGTTAAGTTGTACCCAAAAGCTTCCTTTTGGGGAAATTTTTGATGTGAGTAAGGGGCTCTGTACGCGATTTCTGGGGTCCTATTTTCAATTTCTCCCAGATTCCGGGTAGGGAGATATATAGGGTTGTTCAGAAAGAGTGAACGCAAGGAGTCCAGCTGCATGTGGGTCTAAGTGAAGGCTCCCCTGGGGAGTTCAGTTGTACCCAAAGGCTTCCTTTGGGGGCAATTTTTGATGGTTGAAAGGGGCCTTGTACACGTTTTCTGGGGTCCTATTTTCAATTCCTCTCAGATTCCGGGTAGGGAGATATTTAGCGCTGTTCAGAAAGAGCGAACACAGAGAGTCCAGTTGCATGTGGGGCTGCGTAAAGGCTCCCCTGGGGAGTTCAGTTGTACCCAAAGGCTTACTTTGGGGGCTATTTTTGATGGGCAAAATGGGACTCGTACACGTTTTCTGGGGTCCTATTTTCAATTCCTCTCAGATTCCAGGTAGGGCTGTATTTAGGGCTGTTCAGAAAGAGCGAACACAGAGAGTCCAGTTGCATGTGGGGCTGCGTAAAGGCTCCCCTGGGGAGTTCAGTTGTACCCAAAGGCTTCCTTTGGGGGCAATTTTTGATGGGCAAAAGGGGCTCTGTAGGCGTTTTCTGGGGTCCTATTTTCAATTCCTCTCAGATTCCGGATAGGGAGATATTTGGGGTTCTTCAGAAAGAGCGAACACAGAGAGTCCAGTTGCATGTGGGGCTGCGTAAAGGCTCCCCTGGGGAGTTCAGTTGTACCCAAAGGCTTCCTTTGCGGGCAATTTTTGATGTGTGAAAGGGGCTCTGTATGCATTTTCTCGGGTCCTATTTTCATTTTCTCTCAGATTCCGGGTAGGTATGTATTTAGGGTTTTTAAGAAAGAGTGAACACAGAGAGTCCAGTTGCATGTGGGGCTGCGTAAAGGCTCCCCTGGGGAGTTAAGTTTTACCCAAAAGCTTCCTTTCGGGGAAATGTTTGATGTGAGTAAGGGGCTCTGTACGCGATTTCTGGGGACCTGTTTTCAATTTCTCCCAGATTCCGGGTAGGGAGATATATAGGGTTGTTCAGAAAGAGCGAAAGCAAGGAGTGCAGCTGCATGTAGGTCTAAGTGAAGGCTCCCCTGGGGAGTTCAGTTATACCCAAAGACTTCCATTGGGGGCAATTTTTGATGGGAAAAATGGGCCTTGTACACGTTTTCTGGGGTCCTATTTTCAATTCCTCTCAGATTCCGGATAGGGAGATATTTGGGGTTCTTCAGAAAGAGCGAACACAGAGAGTCCAGTTGCATGTGGGGCTGCGTAAAGGCTTACCTGGGGAGTTCAGTTGTACCCAAAGGCTTCCTTTGGGGGCAATTTTTGATAGGCAAAATGGGTCTTGTACACGTTTTCTGGGGTCCTATTTTCAATTCCTCTCAGATTCCACGTAGGGCTGTTTTTAGGGCTGTTCAGAAAGAGCGAACACAGAGAGTCCAGTTGCATGTGGGGCTGCGTAAAGGCTCCCCTGGGGAGTTCAGTTGTACCCAAAGGCTTGCTTTGGGGGAAATTTTTGACGGGTGAAAGGGGCTCTGTACGCGATTTCTGGGGTCCTATTTTCAATTCCTCTCAGATTCCAGGTAGGGCTGTATTTAGGGCTGTTCAGAAAGAGCGAACACAGAGAGTCCAGTTGCATGTGGGGCTGCGTAAAGGCTCCCCTGGGGAGTTCAGTTGTACCCAAAGGCTTCCTTTGGGGCAATTTTTGATGGGCAAAATGGGCCTTGTACACGTTTTCTGGGGTCCTATTTTCAATTCCTCTCAGATTCCGGATAGGGAGATATTTGGGGTTCTTCAGAAAGAGCGAACACAGAGAGTCCAGTTGCATGTGGGGCTGCGTAAAGGCTCCCCTGGGGAGTTCAGTTGTACCCAAAGGCTTCCTTTGGGGGCAATTTTTGATGTGAGTAAGGGGCTCTGTACGCGATTTCTGGGGACCCATTTTCAATTTCTCCCAGATTCCGGGTAGGGAGATATATAGGGTTGTTCAGAAAGAGCGAACGCAAGGAGTCCAGCTGCATGTGGGTCTAAGTGAAGGCTCCCCTGGGGAGTTCAGTTGTACCCAAAGACTTCCTTTGGGGGCAATTTTTGATGGGCAGAATGGGCCTTGTACACGTTTTCTGGGGTCCTATTTTCAATTCCTCTCAGATTCCGGATTGGGAGATATTTGGGGTTCTTCAGAAAGAGCGAACACAGAGAGTCCAGTTGCATGTGGGGCTGCGTAAAGGCTCCCCTGGGGAGTTCAGTTGTACCCAAAGGCTTCCTTTGGGGGCAATTTTTGATGTGAGTAAGGGGCTCTGTACGCGATTTCTGGGGACCCATTTTCAATTTCTCCCAGATTCCGGGTAGGGAGATATATAGGGTTGTTCAGAAAGAGCGAACGCAAGGAGTCCAGCTGCATGTGGGTCTAAGTGAAGGCTCCCCTGGGGAGTTCAGTTGTACCCAAAGACTTCCTTTGGGGGAAATTTTTGATTGGAAAAATGGGCCTTGTACACGTTTTCTGGGGTCCTATTTTCAATTCCTCTTAGATTCCGGGTAGGGAGATATTTAGCGCTGTTCAGAAAGAGCGAACACAGAGAGTCCAGTTGCATGTGGGGCTGCGTAAAGGCTCCCTTGGGGAGTTCAGTTGTACCCAAAGGCTTCCATTGGGGGCAATTTTTGATGGGAAAAATGGGCCTTGCACACGTTTTCTGGGGTCCTATTTTCAATTCCTCTTAGATTCCGGGTAGGGAGATATTTGGGGTTCTTCAGAAAGAGCGAACACAGAGAGTCCAGTTGCATGTGGGGCTGCGTAAAGGCTCCCCTGGGGAGTTCAGTTGTACCCAAAGGCTTCCTTTGGGGGCAATTTTTGATGTGAGTAAGGGGCTCTGTACGCGATTTCTGGGGACCCATTTTCAATTTCTCCCAGATTCCGGGTAGGGAGATATATAGGGTTGTTCAGAAAGAGCGAACGCAAGGAGTCCAGCTGCATGTGGGTCTAAGTGAAGGCTCCCCTGGGGAGTTCAGTTGTACCCAAAGACTTCCTTTGGGGGCAATTTTTGATTGGAAAAATGGGTCTTGTACACGTTTTCTGGGGTCCTATTTTCAATTCCTCTCAGATTCCGGGTAGGGAGATATTTAGCGCTGTTCAGAAAGAGCGAACACAGAGTCCAGTTGCATGTGGGGCTGCGTAAAGGCTCCCCTGGGGAGTTCAGTTGTACCCAAAGGCTTCCTTTGGGGGCAATTTTTGATGTGTGAAAGGGGCTCTGTATGCATTTTCTGGGGTCCTATTTTCATTTTCTCTCAGATTCCAGGTAGGTATGTATTTAGGGTTTTTAAGAAAGAGTGAACACAGAGAGTCCAGTTGCATGTGGGGCTGCGTAAAGGCTCCCCTGGGGAGTTAAGTTGTACCCAAAAGCTTCCTATGGGGGAAATTTTTGATGTGAGTAAGGGGCTCTGTACGCGATTTCTGGGGTCCTATTTTCAATTTCTACCAGATTCCGGTTAGGGAGATATATAGGGTTGTTCAGAAAGAGTGAACGCAAGGAGTCCAGCTGCATGTGGGTCTAAGTGAAGGCTCCCCTGGGGAGTTCAGTTGTACCCAAAGGCTTCCTTTGGGGGAAATTTTTGACGGGTGAAAGGGGCTCTGTACGCGATTTCTGGGGTCCTATTTTCAATTCCTCTCAGATTCCAGGTAGGGCTGTATTTAGGGCTGTTCAGAAAGAGCGAACACAGAGAGTCCAGTTGCATGTGGGGCTGCGTAAAGGCTCCCCTGGGGAGTTCAGTTGTACCCAAAGGCTTCCTTTGGGACAATTTTTGATGGGCAAAATGGGCCTTGTACACGTTTTCTGGGGTCCTATTTTCAATTCCTCTCAGATTCCGGATAGGGAGATATTTGGGGTTCTTCAGAAAGAGCGAACACAGAGAGTCCAGTTGCATGTGGGGCTGCGTAAAGGCTCCCCTGGGGAGTTCAGTTGTACCCAAAGGCTTCCTTTGGGGGCAATTTTTGATGTGAGTAAGGGGCTCTGTACGCGATTTCTGGGGACCCATTTTCAATTTCTCCCAGATTCCGGGTAGGGAGATATATAGGGTTGTTCAGAAAGAGCGAACGCAAGGAGTCCAGCTGCATGTGGGTCTAAGTGAAGGCTCCCCTGGGGAGTTCAGTTGTACCCAAAGACTTCCTTTGGGGGCAATTTTTGATGGGCAAAATGGGCCTTGTACACGTTTTCTGGGGTCCTATTTTCAATTCCTCTCAGATTCCGGATTGGGAGATATTTGGGGTTCTTCAGAAAGAGCGAACACAGAGAGTCCAGTTGCATGTGGGGCTGCGTAAAGGCTCCCCTGGGGAGTTCAGTTGTACCCAAAGGCTTCCTTTGGGGGCAATTTTTGATGTGAGTAAGGGGCTCTGTACGCGATTTCTGGGGACCCATTTTCAATTTCTCCCAGATTCCGGGTAGGGAGATATATAGGGTTGTTCAGAAAGAGCGAACGCAAGGAGTCCAGCTGCATGTGGGTCTAAGTGAAGGCTCCCCTGGGGAGTTCAGTTGTACCCAAAGACTTCCTTTGGGGGAAATTTTTGATTGGAAAAATGGGCCTTGTACACGTTTTCTGGGGTCCTATTTTCAATTCCTCTTAGATTCCGGGCAGGGAGATATTTAGCGCTGTTCAGAAAGAGCGAACACAGAGAGTCCAGTTGCATGTGGGGCTGCGTAAAGGCTCCCTTGGGGAGTTCAGTTGTACCCAAAGGCTTCCATTGGGGGCAATTTTTGATGGGAAAAATGGGCCTTGTACACGTTTTCTGGGGTCCTATTTTCAATTCCTCTTAGATTCCGGGTAGGGAGATATTTGGGGTTCTTCAGAAAGAGCGAACACAGAGAGTCCAGTTGCATGTGGGGCTGCGTAAAGGCTCCCCTGGGGAGTTCAGTTGTACCCAAAGGCTTCCTTTGGGGGCAATTTTTGATGTGAGTAAGGGGCTCTGTACGCGATTTCTGGGGACCCATTTTCAATTTCTCCCAGATTCCGGGTAGGGAGATATATAGGGTTGTTCAGAAAGAGCGAACGCAAGGAGTCCAGCTGCATGTGGGTCTAAGTGAAGGCTCCCCTGGGGAGTTCAGTTGTACCCAAAGACTTCCTTCGGGGGCAATTTTTGATTGGAAAAATGGGTCTTGTACACGTTTTCTGGGGTCCTATTTTCAATTCCTCTTAGATTCCGGGTAGGGAGATATTTAGCGCTGTTCAGAAAGAGCGAACACAGAGTCCAGTTGCATGTGGGGCTGCGTAAAGGCTCCCCTGGGGAGTTCAGTTGTACCCAAAGGCTTCCTTTGGGGGAAATTTTTGACGGGTGAAAGGGGCTCTGTACGCGATTTCTGGGGTCCTATTTTCAATTCCTCTCAGATTCCAGGTAGGGCTGTATTTAGGGCTGTTCAGAAAGAGCGAACACAGAGAGTCCAGTTGCATGTGGGGCTGCGTAAAGGCTCCCCTGGGGAGTTCAGTTGTACCCAAAGGCTTCCTTTGGGGGCAATTTTTGATGGGCAAAATGGGCCTTGTACGCGTTTTCTGGGGTCCTATTTTCAATTCCTCTCAGATTCCGGATAGGGAGATATTTGGGGTTCTTCAGAAAGAGCGAACACAGAGAGTCCAGTTGCATGGGGGGCTGCGTAAAGGCTCCCCTGGGGAGTTCAGTTGTACCCAAAGGCTTCCTTTGGGGGCAATTTTTGATGTGAGTAAGGGGCTCTGTACGCGATTTCTGGGGACCCATTTTCAATTTCTCCCAGATTCCGGGTAGGGAGATATATAGGGTTGTTCAGAAAGAGCGAACGCAAGGAGTCCAGCTGCATGTGGGTCTAAGTGAAGGCTCCCCTGGGGAGTTCAGTTGTACCCAAACACTTCCTTTGGGGGCAATTTTTGATGGGAAAAATGGGCCTTGTACACGTTTTCTGGGGTCCTATTTTCAATTCCTCTTAGATTCCGGGTAGGGAGATATGTAGCGCTGTTCAGAAAGAGCGAACACAGAGAGTCCAGTTGCATGTGGGGCTGCGTAAAGGCTCCCCTGGGGAGTTCAGTTGTACCCAAAGGCTTCCTTTGGGGGAAATTTTTGACGGGTGAAAGGGGCTCTGTACGTGTTTTCTGGGGTCCTATTTTCAATTCCTCTTAGATTCCGGGTAGAGAGATATTTAGCGCTGTTCAGAAAGCGCGAACACAGAGAGTCCAGTTGCATGTGGGGCTGCGTAAAGGCTCCCCTGGGGAGTTCAGTTGTACCCAAAGGCTTCCTTTGGGGGAAATTTTTGACGGGTGAAAGGGGCTCTGTACGCGATTTCTGGGGTCCTATTTTCAATTCCTCTCAGATTCCGGGTAGGGATGTCCTTAGGTTTCTTCAGAAGGAGCGAACACCGAGAGTCCAGTTGCATGTGGGGCTGCGTAAAGGCTCCCCTGGGGAGTTCAGTTGTACCCAAAGGCTTCCTTTGGGGGCAATTTTTGATGGGCAAAAGTGGCTCTGTAGGTGTTTTCTGGGGTCCTATTTTCAATTCCTCTCAGATTCTGGATAGGGAGATATTTGGGGTTCTTCAGAAAGAGCGAACACAGAGAGTCCAGTTGCATGTGGGGCTGCGTAAAGGCTCCCCTGGGGAGTTCAGTTGTACCCAAAGGCTTCCTTTGGGGGCAATTTTTGATAGGCAAAATGGGTCTTGTACACGTTTTCTGGGGTCCTATTTTCAATTCCTCTTAGATTCCGGGCAGAGAGATATTTAGCGCTGTTCAGAAAGCGCGAACACAGAGAGTCCAGTTGCATGTGGGGCTGCGTAAAGGCTCCCCTGGGGAGTTCAGTTGTACCCAAAGGCTTCCTTTGGGGGCAATTTTTGATAGGCAAAATGGGCCTTGTACACGTTTTCTGGGGTCCTATTTTCAATTCCTCTTAGATTTCGGGTAGGGAGATATTTAGCGCTGTTCAGAAAGAGCGAACACAGAGAGTCCAGTTGCATGTGGGGCTGCGTAAAGGCTCCCCTGGGGAGTTCAGTTGTATCCAAAGTCTTCCTATGGGGGAAATTTTTGACGGGTGAAAGGGGCTCTGTACGCGATTTCTGGGGTCCTATTTTAAATTCCTCTCAGATTCCGGGAAGGGATGTATTTAGGGTTGTTCAGAAAGAGCGAACACAGAGAGTCCAGTTGCATGTGGGGCTGCGTAAAGGCTCCCCTGGGGAGTTCAGTTGTACCCAAAGGCTTCCTTTGGGGGCTATTTTTGATGGGCAAAATGGGCCTTGTACACGTTTTCTGGGGTCCTATTTTCAATTCCTCTCAGATTCCAGGCAGGGAGATATTTAGGGCTGTTCAGAAAGAGCGAACACAGAGAGTCCAGTTGCATGTGGGGCTGCATAAAGGCTCCCCTGGGGAGTTCAGTTGTACCCAAAGGCTTCCTTTGGGGGCAATTTTTGATGGGCAAAGGGGCTCTGTAGGCGTTTTCTGGGGTCCTATTTTCAATTCCTCTCAGATTCCGGATTGGGAGATATTTGGGGTTCTTCAGAAAGAGCGAACTCAGAGAGTCCAGTTGCATGTGGGGCTGCGTAAAGGCTCCCCTGGGGAGTTCAGTTGTACCCAAAGGCTTCCTTTGGGGGCAATTTTTGATGTGAGTAAGGGGCTCTGTACGCGATTTCTGGGGACCCATTTTCAATTTCTCCCAGATTCCGGGTAGGGAGATATATAGGGTTGTTCAGAAAGAGCGAACGCAAGGAGTCCAGCTGCATGTGGGTCTAAGTGAAGGCTCCCCTGGGGAGTTCAGTTGTACCCAAAGACTTCCTTTGGGGGAAATTTTTGATTGGAATAATGGGCCTTGTACACGTTTTCTGGGGTCCTATTTTCAATTCCTCTTAGATTCCGGGTAGGGAGATATTTAGCGCTGTTCAGAAAGAGCGAACACAGAGTCCAGTTGCATGTGGGGCTGCGTAAAGGCTCCCCTGGGGAGTTCAGTTGTACCCAAAGGCTTCCTTTGGGGGAAATTTTTGACGGGTGAAAGGGGCCTTGTACGCGATTTCTGGGGTCCCCTTTTCAATTCCTCTCAGATTCCAGGTAGGGATGTCTTTAGGGCTGTTCAGAAAGAGCGAACACAGAGAGTCCAGTTGCATGTGGGGCTGCGTAAAGGCTCCCTTGGGGAGTTCAGTTGTACCCAAAGGCTTCCTTTGGGGGCAATTTTTGATAGGCAAAATGGGCCTTGTACACGTTTTCTGGGGTCCTATTTTCAATTCCTCTTAGATTTCGGGTAGGGAGATATTTAGCGCTGTTCAGAAAGAGCGAACACAGAGAGTCCAGTTGCATGTGGGGCTGCGTAAAGGCTCCCCTGGGGAGTTCAGTTGTATCCAAAGTCTTCCTATGGGGGAAATTTTTGACGGGTGAAAGGGGCTCTGTACGCGATTTCTGGGGTCCTATTTTCAATTCCTCTCAGATTCCGGGAAGGGATGTATTTAGGGTTGTTCAGAAAGAGCGAACACAGAGAGTCCAGTTGCATGTGGGGCTGCGTAAAGGCTCCCCTGGGGAGTTCAGTTGTACCCAAAGGCTTCCTTTGGGGGCTATTTTTGATGGGCAAAATGGGCCTTGTACACGTTTTCTGGGGTCCTATTTTCAATTCCTCTCAGATTCCAGGTAGGGCTGTATTTAGGGCTGTTCAGAAAGAGCGAACACAGAGAGTCCAGTTGCATGTGGGGCTGCATAAAGGCTCCCCTGGGGAGTTCAGTTGTACCCAAAGGCTTCCTTTGGGGGCAATTTTTGATGGGCAAAGGGGCTCTGTAGGCGTTTTCTGGGGTCCTATTTTCAATTCCTCTCAGATTCCGGATTGGGAGATATTTGGGGTTCTTCAGAAAGAGCGAACTCAGAGAGTCCAGTTGCATGTGGGGCTGCGTAAAGGCTCCCCTGGGTAATTCAGTTGTACCCAAAGGCTTCCTTTGGGGGCAATTTTTGATGTGAGTAAGGGGCTCTGTACGCGATTTCTGGGGACCCATTTTCAATTTCTCCCAGATTCCGGGTAGGGAGATATATAGGGTTGTTCAGAAAGAGCGAACGCAAGGAGTCCAGCTGCATGTGGGTCTAAGTGAAGGCTCCCCTGGGGAGTTCAGTTGTACCCAAAGACTTCCTTTGGGGGCAATTTTTGATTGGAAAAATGGGCCTTGTACACGTTTTCTGGGGTCCTATTTTCAATTCCTCTTAGATTCCGGGTAGGGAGATATTTAGCGCTGTTCAGAAAGAGCGAACACAGAGTCCAGTTGCATGTGGGGCTGCGTAAAGGCTCCCCTGGGGAGTTCAGTTGTACCCAAAGGCTTCCTTTGGGGGCAATTTTTGATGGGCAAAATGGGCCTTGTACGCGATTTCTGGGGTCCCCTTTTCAATTCCTCTCAGATTCCAGGTAGGGATGTCTTTAGGGCTGTTCAGAAAGAGCGAACACAGAGAGTCCAGTTGCATGTGGGGCTGCGTAAAGGCTCCCTTGGGGAGTTCAGTTGTACCCAAAGGCTTCCTTTGGGGGCAATTT
This sequence comes from Mergus octosetaceus, assembly GCA_036873955.1. Classification (NCBI taxonomy): domain Eukaryota; kingdom Metazoa; phylum Chordata; class Aves; order Anseriformes; family Anatidae; genus Mergus; species Mergus octosetaceus. The sequence continues at coordinate 67,397 of JBAGBL010000222.1, forward strand.
TTGATGGGCAAAAGGGGCTCTGTACGCGTTTTCTGGGGTCCTATTTTCAATTCCTCTCAGATTCCGGATAGGGAGATATTTGGGGTTCTTCAGAAAGAGCGAACACAGAGAGTCCAGTTGCATGTGGGGCTGCGTAAAGGCTCCCCTGGGGAGTTCAGTTGTACCCAAAGGCTTCCTTTGGGGGCAATTTTTGATAGGCAAAATGGGTCTTGTATACGTTTTCTGGGGTCCTATTTTCAATTCCTCTTAGATTCCGGGTAGAGAGATATTTAGCGCTGTTCAGAAAGCGCGAACACAGAGAGTCCAGTTGCATGTGGGGCTGCGTAAAGGCTCCCCTGGGGAGTTCAGTTGTACCCAAAGGCTTCCTTTGGGGGCAATTTTTGATGTGTGAAAGGGGCTCTGTATGCATTTTCTGGGGTCCTATTTTCATTTTCTCTCAGATTCCAGGTAGGTATGTATTTAGGGTTTTTAAGAAAGAGTGAACACAGAGAGTCCAGTTGCATGTGGGGCTGCGTAAAGGCTCCCCTGGGGAGTTAAGTTGTACCCAAAAGCTTCCTATGGGGGAAATTTTGGATGTGAGTAAGGGGCTCTGTACGCGATTTCTGGGGTCCTATTTTCAATTTCTCCCAGATTCCGGTTAGGGAGATATATAGGGTTGTTCAGAAAGAGTGAACGCAAGGAGTCCAGCTGCATGTGGGTCTAAGTGAAGGCTCCCCTGGGGAGTTCAGTTGTACCCAAAGGCTTCCTTTGGGGGCTATTTTTGATGGGCAAAATGGGACACGTACACGTTTTCTGGGGTCCTATTTTCAATTCCTCTCAGATTCCAGGTAGGGCTGTATTTAGGGCTGTTCAGAAAGAGCGAACACAGAGAGTCCAGTTGCATGTGGGGCTGCGTAAAGGCTCCCCTGGGGAGTTCAGTTGTACCCAAAGGCTTCCTTTGGGGGCAATTTTGGATGGGCAAAAGGGGCTCTGTAGGCGTTTTCTGGGGTCCTATTTTCAATTCCTCTCAGATTCCGGATAGGGAGATATTTGTGGTTCTTCAGAAAGAGCGAACACAGAGAGTCCAGTTGCATGTGGGGCTGCGTAAAGGCTCCCCTGGGGAGTTCAGTTGTACCCAAAGGCTTCCTTTGGGGGCAATTTTTGATAGGCAAAATGGGTCTTGTACACGTTTTCTGGGGTCCTATTTTCAATTCCTCTTAGATTCCGGGCAGAGAGATATTTAGCACTGTTCAGAAAGCGCGAACACAGAGAGTCCAGTTGCATGTGGGGCTGCGTAAAGGCTCCCCTGGGGAGTTCAGTTGTACCCAAAGGCTTCCTTTGGGGGCAATTTTTGATAGGCAAAATGGGCCTTGTACACGTTTTCTGCGGTCCTATTTTCAATTCCTCTTAGATTCCGGGTAGGGAGATATTTAGCGCTGTTCAGAAAGCACGAACACAGAGAGTCCAGTTGCATGTGGGGCTGCGTAAAGGCTCCCCTGGGGAGTTCAGTTGTACCCAAAGTCTTCCTATGGGGGAAATTTTTGACGGGTGAAAGGGGCTCTGTACGCGATTTCTGGGGTCCTATTTTCAATTCCTCTCAGATTCCGGGTAGGGATGTATTTAGGGTTGTTTTGAAATAGCGAACACAGAGAGTCCAGTTGCATGTGGGGCTGCGTAAAGGCTCCCCTGGGGAGTTCAGTTGTACCCAAAGGCTTCCTTTGCGGGCAATTTTTGATGTGTGAAAGGGGCTCTGTATGCATTTTCTGGGGTCCTATTTTCATTTTCTCTCAGATTCCAGGTAGGTATGTATTTAGGGTTTTTAAGAAAGAGTGAACACAGAGAGTCCAGTTGCATGTGGGGCTGCGTAAAGGCTCCCCTGGGGAGTTAAGTTGTACCCAAAAGCTTCCTTTTGGGGAAATTTTTGATGTGAGTAAGGGGCTCTGTACGCGATTTCTGGGGTCCTATTTTCAATTTCTCCCAGATTCCGGGTAGGGAGATATATAGGGTTGTTCAGAAAGAGTGAACGCAAGGAGTCCAGCTGCATGTGGGTCTAAGTGAAGGCTCCCCTGGGGAGTTCAGTTGTACCCAAAGGCTTCCTTTGGGGGCAATTTTTGATGGTTGAAAGGGGCCTTGTACACGTTTTCTGGGGTCCTATTTTCAATTCCTCTCAGATTCTGGGTAGGGAGATATTTAGCGCTGTTCAGAAAGAGCGAACACAGAGAGTCCAGTTGCATGTGGGGCTGCCTAAAGGCTCCCCTGGGGAGTTCAGTTGTACCCAAAGGCTTATTTTGGGGGCTATTTTTGATGGGCAAAATGGGACTCGTACACGTTTTCTGGGGTCCTATTTTCAATTCCTCTCAGATTCCAGGTAGGGCTGTATTTAGGGCTGTTCAGAAAGAGCGAACACAGAGAGTCCAGTTGCATGTGGGGCTGCGTAAAGGCTCCCCTGGGGAGTTCAGTTGTACCCAAAGGCTTCCTTTGGGGGCAATTTTGGATGGGCAAAAGGGGCTCTGTAGGCGTTTTCTGGGGTCCTATTTTCAATTCCTCTCAGATTCCGGATAGGGAGATATTTGGGGTTCTTCAGAAAGAGCGAACACAGAGAGTCCAGTTGCATGTGGGGCTGCGTAAAGGCTTCCCTGGGGAGTTCAGTTGTACCCAAAGGCTTCCTTTGCGGGCAATTTTTGATAGGCAAAATGGGTCTTGTACACGTTTTCTGGGGTCCTATTTTCAATTCCTCTTAGATTCCGGGCAGAGAGATATTTAGCGCTGTTCAGAAAGCGCGAACAGAGAGAGTCCAGTTGCATGTGGGGCTGCGTAAAGGCTCCCCTGGGGAGTTCAGTTGTACCCAAAGGCTTCCTTTGGGGGCAATTTTTGATAGGCAAAATGGGCCTTGTACACGTTTTCTGGGGTCCTATTTTCAATTCCTCTTAGATTCCGGGTAGGGAGATATTTAGCGCTGTTCAGAAAGAGCGAACACAGAGAGTCCAGTTGCATGTGGGGCTGCGTAAAGGCTCCCCTGGGGAGTTCAGTTGTACCCAAAGTCTTCCTATGGGGGAAATTTTTGACGGGTGAAAGGGGCTCTGTACGCGATTTCTGGGGTCCTATTTTCAATTCCTCTCAGATTCCGGGTAGGGATGTATTTAGGGTTGTTCAGAAAGAGCGAACACAGAGAGTCCAGTTGCATGTGGGGCTGCGTAAAGGCTCCCCTGGGGAGTTCAGTTGTACCCAAAGGCTTCCTTTGGGGGCAATTTTTTATGGGCAAAGGGGCTCTGTAGGCGTTTTCTGGGGTCCTATTTTCAATTCCTCTCAGATTCCGGATTGGGAGATATTTGGGGTTCTTCAGAAAGAGCGAACACAGAGAGTCCAGTTGCATGTGGGGCTGCGTAAAAGCTCCCCTGGGGAGTTCAGTTGTACCCAAAGGCTTCCTTTGGGGGCAATTTTTGATGTGAGTAAGGGGCTCTGTACGCGATTTCTGGGGACCCATTTTCAATTTCTCCCAGATTCCGGGTAGGGAGATATATAGGGTTGTTCAGAAAGAGCGAACGCAAGGAGTCCAGCTGCATGTGGGTCTAAGTGAAGGCTCCCCTGGGGAGTTCAGTTGTACCCAAACACTTCCTTTGGGGGCAATTTTTGATGGTTGAAAGGGGCCTTGTACACGTTTTCTGGGGTCCTATTTTCAATTCCTCTTAGATTCCGGGTAGGGAGATATTTAGCGCTGTTCAGAAAGAGCGAACACAGAGAGTCCAGTTGCATGTGGGGCTGCGTAAAGGCTCCCCTGGGGAGTTCAGTTGTACCCAAAGGCTTCCTTTGGGGGCTATTTTTGATGGGCAAAATGGGACACGTACACGTTTTCTGGGGTCCTATTTTCAATTCCTCTCAGATTCCAGGTAGGGCTGTATTTAGGGCTGTTCAGAAAGAGCGAACACAGAGAGTCCAGTTGCATGTGGGGCTGCGTAAAGGCTCCCCTGGGGAGTTCAGTTGTACCCAAAGGCTTCCTTTGCGGGCAATTTTTGATGTGTGAAAGGGGCTCTGTATGAATTTTCTCGGGTCCTATTTTCATTTTCTCTCAGATTCCGGGTTGGTATGTATTTAGGGTTTTTAAGAAAGAGTGAACACAGAGAGTCCAGTTGCATGTGGGGCTGCGTAAAGGGTCCCCTGGGGAGTTCAGTTTTACCCAAAAGCTTCCTTTCGGGGAAATTTTTGATGTGAGTAAGGGGCTCTGTACGCGATTTCTGGGGACCTATTTTCAATTTCTCCCAGATTCCGGGTAGGGAGATAGATAGGGTTGCTCAGAAAGAGCGAAAGCAAGGAGTCCAGCTGCATGTGGGTCTAAGTGAAGGCTCCCCTGGGGAGTTCAGTTGTACCCAAAGACTTCCTTTGGGGGCAATTTTTGATGGGCAAAATGGGCCTTGTACACGTTTTCTGGGGTCCTATTTTCAATTCCTCTCAGATTCCGGATTGGGAGATATTTGGGGTTCTTCAGAAAGAGCGAACACAGAGAGTCCAGTTGCATGTGGGGCTGCGTAAAGGCTCCCCTGGGGAGTTCAGTTGTACCCAAAGGCTTCCTTTGGGGGCAATTTTTGATGTGAGTAAGGGGCTCTGTACGCGATTTCTGGGGACCCATTTTCAATTTCTCCCAGATTCCGGGTAGGGAGATATATAGGGTTGTTCAGAGAGAGCGAACGCAAGGAGTCCAGCTGCATGTGGGTCTAAGTGAAGGCTCCACTGGGGAGTTCAGTTGTACCCAAAGACTTCCTTTGGGGGCAATTTTTGATTGGAAAAATGGGCCTTGTACACGTTTTCTGGGGTCCTATTTTCAATTCCTCTTAGATTCCGGGTAGGGAGATATTTAGCGCTGTTCAGAAAGAGCGAACACAGAGAGTCCAGTTGCATGTGGGGCTGCGTAAAGGCTCCCCTGGGGAGTTCAGTTGTACCCAAAGGCTTCCTTTGGGGGCAATTTTTGATGGGCAAAATGGGCCTTGTACGCGATTTCTGGGGTCCCCTTTTCAATTCCTCTCAGATTCCAGGTAGGGATGTCTTTAGGGCTGTTCAGAAAGAGCGAACACAGAGAGTCCAGTTGCATGTGGGGCTGCGTAAAGGCTCCCTTGGGGAGTTCAGTTGTACCCAAAGGCTTCCTTTGGGGGCAATTTTTGATGGGCAAAAGGGGCTCTGTACGCGTTTTCTGGGGTCTTATTTTCAATTCCTCTCAGATTCCGGATAGGGAGATATTTGGGGTTCTTCAGAAAGAGCGAACACAGAGAGTCCAGTTGCATGTGGGGCTGCGTAAAGGCTCCCCTGGGGAGTTCAGTTGTACCCAAAGGCTTCCTTTGGGGGCAATTTTTGATAGGCAAAATGGGTCTTGTATACGTTTTCTGGGGTCCTATTTTCAATTCCTCTTAGATTCCGGGTAGAGAGATATTTAGCGCTGTTCAGAAAGCGCGAACACAGAGAGTCCAGTTGCATGTGGGGCTGCGTAAAGGCTCCCCTGGGGAGTTCAGTTGTACCCAAAGGCTTCCTTTGCGGGCAATTTTTGATGTGTGAAAGGGGCTCTGTATGCATTTTCTGGGGTCCTATTTTCATTTTCTCTCAGATTCCAGGTAGGTATGTATTTAGGATTTTTAAGAAAGAGTGAACACAGAGAGTCCAGTTGCATGTGGGGCTGCGTAAAGGCTCCCCTGGGGAGTTAAGTTGTACCCAAAAGCTTCCTATGGGGGAAATTTTTGATGTGAGTAAGGGGCTCTGTACGCGATTTCTGGGGTCCTATTTTCAATTTCTCCCAGATTCCGGTTAGGGAGATATATAGGGTTGTTCAGAAAGAGTGAACGCAAGGAGTCCAGCTGCATGTGGGTCTAAGTGAAGGCTCCCCTGGGGAGTTCAGTTGTACCCAAAGGCTTCCTTTGGGGGCAATTTTTGATGGTTGAAAGGGGCCTTGTACACGTTTTCTGGGGTCCTATTTTCAATTCCTCTTAGATTCCGGGTAGGGAGATATTTAGCGCTGTTCAGAAAGAGCGAACACAGAGAGTCCAGTTGCATGTGGGGCTGCGTAAAGGCTCCCCTGAGGAGTTCAGTTGTACCCAAAGGCTTCCTTTGGGGGCTATTTTTGATGGGCAAAATGGGACTCGTACACGTTTTCTGGGGTCCTATTTTCAATTCCTCTCAGATTCCGGGTAGGGATGTCCTTAGGTTTCTTCAGAAGGAGCGAACACAGAGAGTCCAGTTGCATGTGGGGCTGCGTAAAGGCTCCCCTGGGGAGTTCAGTTGTACCCAAAGGCTTCCTTTGGGGGCAATTTTTGATGAGCGTAAGGGGCTCTGTAGGTGTTTTCTGGGGTCCTATTTTCAATTCCTCTCAGATTCCGGGTAGGGATGTATTTAGGGTTGTTCAGAAAGAGCGAACACAGAGAGTCCAGTTGCATGTGGGGCTGCGTAAAGGCTCCCCTGGGGAGTTCAGTTGTACCCAAAGGCTTCCTTTGGGGACTATTTTTGATGGGCAAAATGGGCCTTGTACACGTTTTCTGGGTCCTATTTTCAGTTCCTCTCAGATTCCAGGTAGGGCTGTACTTAGGGCTGTTCAGAAAAAGCGAACACAGAGAGTCCAGTTGCATGTGGGGCTGCGTAAAGGCTCCCCTGGGGAGTTCAGTTGTACCCAAAGGCTTCCTTTGGGGGCAATTTTAGATGGGCAAACTGGGCCTTGTACACGTTTTCTGGGGTCCTATTTTCAATTCCTCTCAGATTCCTGGTAGGGAGATATTTGGGGTTCTTCAGAAAGAGCGAACACAGAGAGTCCAGTTGCATGTGGGGCTGCGTAAAGGCTCCCCTGGGGAGTTCAGTGTACCCAAAGGCTTCCTTTGGGGGCAATTTTTGATGGGTGAAAGGGGCTCTGTAGGCGATTTCTGGGGTCCTATTTTCAATTCCTCTCGATTCCAGGTAGGGCTGTATTTAGGGCTGTTTAGAAAAAGCGAACACAGAGAGTCCAGCTGCATGTGGGGCTGCGTAAAGACTCCCCTGGGGAGTTTAGTTGTACCCAAAGGCTTCCTTTGGGGACAAATTTTGATAGGCAAAATGGGCCTTGTACACGTTTTCTGGGGTCCTATTTTCAATTCCTCTCAGATTCCAGGTAGGGCTGTAATTAGGACTGTTCAGAAAGAGCGAACACAGAGAGTCCAGTTGCATGTGGGGCTGCGTAAAGGCTCCCCTGGGGAGTTCAGTTGTACCCAAAGGCTTCCTTTGGGGAAATTTTTGACGGGTGAAAGGGGCTCTGTACACGTTTTCTGGGGTCCTATTTTCAATTCCTCTCAGATTCCAGGTAGGGCTGTATTTAGGGCTGTTCAGAAAGAGCGAACACAGAGAGTCCAGCTGCATGTGGGGCTAAGTGAAGGCTCCCCTGAGGAGTTCAGTTGTACCCAAAGACTTCCTTTGGGGGCAATTTTTGATGGGCAAAATGGGCCTTGTACACGTTTTCTGGGGTCCTATTTTCAATTCCTCTTAGATTCCGGGTAGGGAGATATTTGGCGCTGTTCAGAAAGAGCGAACACAGAGAGTCCAGTTGCATGTGGGGCTGCGTAAATGCTCCCCTGGGGAGTTCAGTTGTACCCAAAGGCTTCCTTAGGGGGCAATATTTGATGGGCAAAAGGGGCTCTGTACGCGTTTTCTGGGGTCCTATTTTCAATTCCTCTCAGATTCCGGATAGGGAGATATTTGGGGTTCTTCAGAAAGAGCGAACACAGAGAGTCCAGTTGCATGGGGGGCTGCGTAAAGGCTCCCCTGGGGAGTTCAGTTGTACCCAAAGGCTTCCTTTGGGGGCAATTTTTGATGGGCAAAATGGGCCTTGTACATTTTTTCTGGGGTCCTATTTTTAATTCCTCTCAGATTCCGGGTAGGGAGATATATAGGGTTGTTCAGAAAGAGCGAACGCAAGGAGTCCAGCTGCATGTGGGGCTAAGTGGAAGCTCCCCTGGGGAGTTCAGTTGTACCCAAAGGCTTCCTTTGGGGGCAATTTTTGATGGGTGAAAGGGGCTCTGTACGCGATTTCTGGGGTCCTATTTTCAATTCCTCTCAGATTCCGGATAGGGAGATATTTGGGGTTCTTCAGAAGGAGCGAACACAGAGAGTCCAGTTGCATGTGGGGCTGCGTAAAGGCTCCCCTGGGGAGTTCAGTTGTACCCAAAGGCTTCCTTTGGGGGCAATTTTTGATGTGTGAAAGGGGCTCTGTATGCATTTTCTGGGGTCCTATTTTCATTTTCTCTCAGATTCCAGGTAGGTATGTATTTAGGGTTTTTAAGAAAGAGTGAACACAGAGAGTCCAGTTGCATGTGGGGCTGCGTAAAGGCTCCCCTGGGGAGTTAAGTTGTACCCAAAAGCTTCCTATGGGGGAAATTTTGGATGTAAGGGGCTCTGTACGCGATTTCTGGGGTCCTATTTTCAATTTCTCCCAGATTCCGGTTAGGGAGATATATAGGGTTGTTCAGAAAGAGTGAACGCAAGGAGTCCAGCTGCATGTGGGTCTAAGTGAAGGCTCCCCTGGGGAGTTCAGTTGTACCCAAAGGCTTCCTTTGGGGGCAATTTTTGATGGTTGAAAGGGGCCTTGTACACGTTTTCTGGGGTCCTATTTTCAATTCCTCTTAGATTCCGGGTAGGGAGATATTTAGCGCTGTTCAGAAAGAGCGAACACAGAGAGTCCAGTTGCATGTGGGGCTGCGTAAAGGCTCCCCTGGGGAGTTCAGTTGTACCCAAAGGCTTCCTTTGGGGGAAATTTTTGACGGGTGAAAGGGGCTCTGTACGCGATTTCTGGGGTCCTATTTTCAATTCCTCTCAGATTCCAGGTAGGGCTGTATTTAGGGCTGTTCAGAAAGAGCGAACACAGAGAGTCCAGTTGCATGTGGGGCTGCGTAAAGGCTCCCCTGGGGAGTTCAGTTGTACCCAAAGACTTCCTTTGGGGGCAATTTTTGATGGGCAAAATGGGCCTTGTACACGTTTTCTGGGGTCCTATTTTCAATTCCTCTCAGATTCCGGATTGGGAGATATTTGGGGTTCTTCAGAAAGAGCGAACACAGAGAGTCCAGTTGCATGTGGGGCTGCGTAAAGGCTCCCCTGGGGAGTTCAGTTGTACCCAAAGGCTTCCTTTGGGGGCAATTTTTGATGTGAGTAAGGGGCTCTGTACGCGATTTCTGGGGACCCATTTTCAATTTCTCCCAGATTCCGGGTAGGGAGATATATAGGGTTGTTCAGAAAGAGCGAACGCAAGGAGTCCAGCTGCATGTGGGTCTAAGTGAAGGCTCCCCTGGGGAGTTCAGTTGTACCCAAAGACTTCCTTTGGGGGCAATTTTTGATGGGCAAAATGGGCCTTGTACACGTTTTCTGGGGTCCTATTTTCAATTCCTCTTAGATTCCGGGTAGGGAGATATTTAGCGCTGTTCAGAAAGAGCGAACACAGAGAGTCCAGTTGCATGTGGGGCTGCGTAAAGGCTCCCTTGGGGAGTTCAGTTGTACCCAAAGGCTTCCATTGGGGGCAATTTTTGATGGGAAAAATGGGCCTTGTACACGTTTTCTGGGGTCCTATTTTCAATTCCTCTTAGATTCCGGGTAGGGAGATATTTGGGGTTCTTCAGAAAGAGCGAACACAGAGAGTCCAGTTGCATGTGGGGCTGCGTAAAGGCTCCCCTGGGGAGTTCAGTTGTACCCAAAGGCTTCCTTTGGGGGCAATTTTTGATGTGAGTAAGGGGCTCTGTACGCGATTTCTGAGGACCCATTTTCAATTTCTCCCAGATTCCGGGTAGGGAGATATATAGGGTTGTTCAGAAAGAGCGAACGCAAGGAGTCCAGCTGCATGTGGGTCTAAGTGAAGGCTCCCCTGGGGAGTTCAGTTGTACCCAAAGACTTCCTTTGGGGGCAATTTTTGATTGGAAAAATGGGTCTTGTACACGTTTTCTGGGGTCCTATTTTCAATTCCTCTTAGATTCCGGGTAGGGAGATATTTAGCGCTGTTCAGAAAGAGCGAACACAGAGAGTCCAGTTGCATGTGGGGCTGCGTAAAGGCTCCCCTGGGGAGTTCAGTTGTACCCAAAGGCTTCCTTTGGGGGCAATTTTTGATGGGCAAAATGGGCCTTGTACACGTTTTCTGGGGTCCTATTTTCAATTCCTCTCAGATTCCGGATAGGGAGATATTTGGGGTTCTTCAGAAAGAGCGAACACAGAGAGTCCAGTTGCATGGGGGGCTGCGTAAAGGCTCCCCTGGGGAGTTCAGTTGTACCCAAAGGCTTCCTTTGGGGGCAATTTTTGATGTGAGTAAGGGGCTCTGTACGCGATTTCTGGGGACCCATTTTCAATTTCTCCCAGATTCCGGGTAGGGAGATATATAGGGTTGTTCAGAAAGAGCGAACGCAAGGAGTCCAGCTGCATGTGGGTCTAAGTGAAGGCTCCCCTGGGGAGTTCAGTTGTACCCAAACACTTCCTTTGGGGGCAATTTTTGATGGGAAAAATGGGCCTTGTACACGTTTTCTGGGGTCCTATTTTCAATTCCTCTTAGATTCCGGGTAGGGAGATATTTAGCGCTGTTCAGAAAGAGCGAACACAGAGAGTCCAGTTGCATGTGGGGCTGCGTAAAGGCTCCCTTGGGGAGTTCAGTTGTACCCAAAGGCTTCCATTGGGGGCAATTTTTGATGGGAAAAATGGGCCTTGTACACGTTTTCTGGGGTCCTATTTTCAATTCCTCTTAGATTCCGGGTAGGGAGATATTTGGGGTTCTTCAGAAAGAGCGAACACAGAGAGTCCAGTTGCATGTGGGGCTGCGTAAAGGCTCCCCTGGGGAGTTCAGTTGTACCCAAAGGCTTCCTTTGGGGGCAATTTTTGATGTGAGTAAGGGGCTCTGTACGCGATTTCTGAGGACCCATTTTCAATTTCTCCCAGATTCCGGGTAGGGAGATATATAGGGTTGTTCAGAAAGAGCGAACGCAAGGAGTCCAGCTGCATGTGGGTCTAAGTGAAGGCTCCCCTGGGGAGTTCAGTTGTACCCAAAGACTTCCTTTGGGGGCAATTTTTGATTGGAAAAATGGGTCTTGTACACGTTTTCTGGGGTCCTATTTTCAATTCCTCTTAGATTCCGGGTAGGGAGATATTTAGCGCTGTTCAGAAAGAGCGAACACAGAGAGTCCAGTTGCATGTGGGGCTGCGTAAAGGCTCCCCTGGGGAGTTCAGTTGTACCCAAAGGCTTCCTTTGGGGGCAATTTTTGATGGGCAAAATGGGCCTTGTACACGTTTTCTGGGGTCCTATTTTCAATTCCTCTCAGATTCCGGATAGGGAGATATTTGGGGTTCTTCAGAAAGAGCGAACACAGAGAGTCCAGTTGCATGGGGGGCTGCGTAAAGGCTCCCCTGGGGAGTTCAGTTGTACCCAAAGGCTTCCTTTGCGGGCAATTTTTGATGTGTGAAAGGGGCTCTGTATGCATTTTCTGGGGTCCTATTTTCATTTTCTCTCAGATTCCAGGTAGGTATGTATTTAGGGTTTTTAAGAAAGAGTGAACACAGATAGTCCAGTTGCATGTGGGGCTGCGTAAAGGCTCCCCTGGGGAGTTAAGTTGTACCCAAAAGCTTCCTTTTGGGGAAATTTTTGATGTGAGTAAGGGGCTCTGTACGCGATTTCTGGGGTCCTATTTTCAATTTCTCCCAGATTCCGGGTAGGGAGATATATAGGGTTGTTCAGAAAGAGTGAACGCAAGGAGTCCAGCTGCATGTGGGTCTAAGTGAAGGCTCCCCTGGGGAGTTCAGTTGTACCCAAAGGCTTCCTTTGGGGGCAATTTTTGATGGTTGAAAGGGGCCTTGTACACGTTTTCTGGGGTCCTATTTTCAATTCCTCTCAGATTCTGGGTAGGGAGATATTTAGCGCTGTTCAGAAATAGCGAACACAGAGAGTCCAGTTGCATGTGGGGCTGCCTAAAGGCTCCCCTGGGGAGTTCAGTTGTACCCAAAGGCTTATTTTGGGGGCTATTTTTGATGGGCAAAATGGGACTCGTACACGTTTTCTGGGGTCCTATTTTCAATTCCTCTCAGATTCCAGGTAGGGCTGTATTTAGGGCTGTTCAGAAAGAGCGAACACAGAGAGTCCAGTTGCATGTGGGGCTGCGTAAAGGCTCCCCTGGGGAGTTCAGTTGTACCCAAAGGCTTCCTTTGGGGGCAATTTTTGATGGGCAAAAGGGGCTCTGTAGGCGTTTTCTGGGGTCCTATTTTCAATTCCTCTCAGATTCCGGATAGGGAGATATTTGGGGTTCTTCAGAAAGAGCGAACACAGAGAGTCCAGTTGCATGTGGGGCTGCGTAAAGGCTTCCCTGGGGAGTTCAGTTGTACCCAAAGGCTTCCTTTGGGGGCAATTTTTGATAGGCAAAATGGGTCTTGTACACGTTTTCTGGGGTCCTATTTTCAATTCCTCTTAGATTCCGGGCAGAGAGATATTTAGCGCTGTTCAGAAAGCGTGAACAGAGAGAGTCCAGTTGCATGTGGGGCTGCGTAAAGGCTCCCCTGGGGAGTTCAGTTGTACCCAAAGGCTTCCTTTGGGGGCAATTTTTGATAGGCAAAATGGGCCTTGTACACGTTTTCTGGGGTCCTATTTTCAATTCCTCTTAGATTCCGGGTAGGGAGATATTTAGCGCTGTTCAGAAAGAGCGAACACAGAGAGTCCAGTTGCATGTGGGGCTGCGTAAAGGCTCCCCTGGGGAGTTCAGTTGTACCCAAAGGCTTCCTTTGGGGGCAATATTTGACGAGTGAAAGGGGCTCTGTACGTGATTTCTGGGGTCCTATTTTCAATTCCTCTCAGATTCCAGGTAGGGCTGTATTTAGGGCTGTTCAGAAAGAGCGAACACAGAGAGTCCAGTTGCATGTGGGGCTGCGTAAAGGCTCCCCTGGGGAGTTCAGTTGTACCCAAAGGCTTCCTTTGGGGGCAATTTTTGATGTGAGTAAGGGGCTCTGTACGCGATTTCTGGGGACCCATTTTCAATTTCTCCCAGATTCCGGGTAGGGAGATATATAGGGTTGTTCAGAAAGAGCGAACGCAAGGAGTCCAGCTGCATGTGGGTCTAAGTGAAGGCTCCCCTGGGGAGTTCAGTTGTACCCAAACACTTCCTTTGGGGGCAATTTTTGATGGGAAAAATGGGCCTTGTACACATTTTCCGGGGTCCTATTTTCAATTCCTCTTAGATTCCGGGTAGGTATGTATTTAGGGTTTTTAAGAAAGAGTGAACACAGAGAGTCCAGTTGCATGTGGGGCTGCATAAAGGCTCCCCTGGGGAGTTCAGTTGTACCCAAAGGCTTCCTTTGGGGGAAATTTTTGACGGGCAAAATGGGCCTTGTACACGTTTTCTGGGGTCCTATTTTCAATTCCTCTTAGATTCCGGGTAGAGAGATATTTAGCGCTGTTCAGAAAGCGCGAACACAGAGAGTCCAGTTGCATGTGGGGCTGCGTAAAGGCTCCCCTGGGGAGTTCAGTTGTACCCAAAGGCTTCCTTTGGGGGAAATTTTTGACGGGTGAAAGGGGCTCTGTACGCGATTTCTGGGGTCCTATTTTCAATTCCTCTCAGATTCCGGGTAGGGATGTCCTTAGGTTTCTTCAGAAGGAGCGAACACAGAGAGTCCAGTTGCATGTGGGGCTGCGTAAAGGCTCCCCTGGGGAGTTCAGTTGTACCCAAAGGCTTCCTTTGGGGGCAATTTTTTATGGGCAAAGGGGCTCTGTAGGCGTTTTCTGGGGTCCTATTTTCAATTCCTCTCAGATTCCGGATTGGGAGATATTTGGGGTTCTTCAGAAAGAGCGAACACAGAGAGTCCAGTTGCATGTGGGGCTGCGTAAAAGCTCCCCTGGGGAGTTCAGTTGTACCCAAAGGCTTCCTTTGGGGGCAATTTTTGATGTGAGTAAGGGGCTCTGTACGCGATTTCTGGGGACCCATTTTCAATTTCTCCCAGATTCCGGGTAGGGAGATATATAGGGTTGTTCAGAAAGAGCGAACGCAAGGAGTCCAGCTGCATGTGGGTCTAAGTGAAGGCTCCCCTGGGGAGTTCAGTTGTACCCAAAGACTTCCTTTGGGGGCAATTTTTGATTGGAAAAATGGGTCTTGTACACGTTTTCTGGGGTCCTATTTTCAATTCCTCTTAGATTCCGGGTAGGGAGATATTTAGCGCTGTTCAGAAAGAGCGAACACAGAGAGTCCAGTTGCATGTGGGGCTGCGTAAAGGCTCCCCTGGGGAGTTCAGTTGTACCCAAAGGCTTCCTTTGGGGGCAATTTTTGATGGGCAAAATGGGCCTTGTACACGTTTTCTGGGGTCCTATTTTCAATTCCTCTCAGATTCCGGATAGGGAGATATTTGGGGTTCTTCAGAAAGAGCGAACACAGAGAGTCCAGTTGCATGGGGGGCTGCGTAAAGGCTCCCCTGGGGAGTTCAGTTGTACCCAAAGGCTTCCTTTGGGGGCAATTTTTGATGTGAGTAAGGGGCTCTGTACGCGATTTCTGGGGACCCATTTTCAATTTCTCCCAGATTCCGGGTAGGGAGATATATAGGGTTGTTCAGAAAGAGCGAACGCAAGGAGTCCAGCTGCATGTGGGTCTAAGTGAAGGCTCCCCTGGGGAGTTCAGTTGTACCCAAACACTTCCTTTGGGGGCAATTTTTGATGGGAAAAATGGGCCTTGTACACGTTTTCTGGGGTCCTATTTTCAATTCCTCTTAGATTCCGGGTAGGGAGATATTTAGCGCTGTTCAGAAAGAGCGAACACAGAGAGTCCAGTTGCATGTGGGGCTGCGTAAAGGCTCCCTTGGGGAGTTCAGTTGTACCCAAAGGCTTCCATTGGGGGCAATTTTTGATGGGAAAAATGGGCCTTGTACACGTTTTCTGGGGTCCTATTTTCAATTCCTCTTAGATTCCGGGTAGGGAGATATTTGGGGTTCTTCAGAAAGAGCGAACACAGAGAGTCCAGTTGCATGTGGGGCTGCGTAAAGGCTCCCCTGGGGAGTTCAGTTGTACCCAAAGGCTTCCTTTGGGGGCAATTTTTGATGTGAGTAAGGGGCTCTGTACGCGATTTCTGAGGACCCATTTTCAATTTCTCCCAGATTCCGGGTAGGGAGATATATAGGGTTGTTCAGAAAGAGCGAACGCAAGGAGTCCAGCTGCATGTGGGTCTAAGTGAAGGCTCCCCTGGGGAGTTCAGTTGTACCCAAAGACTTCCTTTGGGGGCAATTTTTGATTGGAAAAATGGGTCTTGTACACGTTTTCTGGGGTCCTATTTTCAATTCCTCTTAGATTCCGGGTAGGGAGATATTTAGCGCTGTTCAGAAAGAGCGAACACAGAGAGTCCAGTTGCATGTGGGGCTGCGTAAAGGCTCCCCTGGGGAGTTCAGTTGTACCCAAAGGCTTCCTTTGGGGGCAATTTTTGATGGGCAAAATGGGCCTTGTACACGTTTTCTGGGGTCCTATTTTCAATTCCTCTCAGATTCCGGATAGGGAGATATTTGGGGTTCTTCAGAAAGAGCGAACACAGAGAGTCCAGTTGCATGGGGGGCTGCGTAAAGGCTCCCCTGGGGAGTTCAGTTGTACCCAAAGGCTTCCTTTGCGGGCAATTTTTGATGTGTGAAAGGGGCTCTGTATGCATTTTCTGGGGTCCTATTTTCATTTTCTCTCAGATTCCAGGTAGGTATGTATTTAGGGTTTTTAAGAAAGAGTGAACACAGATAGTCCAGTTGCATGTGGGGCTGCGTAAAGGCTCCCCTGGGGAGTTAAGTTGTACCCAAAAGCTTCCTTTTGGGGAAATTTTTGATGTGAGTAAGGGGCTCTGTACGCGATTTCTGGGGTCCTATTTTCAATTTCTCCCAGATTCCGGGTAGGGAGATATATAGGGTTGTTCAGAAAGAGTGAACGCAAGGAGTCCAGCTGCATGTGGGTCTAAGTGAAGGCTCCCCTGGGGAGTTCAGTTGTACCCAAAGGCTTCCTTTGGGGGCAATTTTTGATGGTTGAAAGGGGCCTTGTACACGTTTTCTGGGGTCCTATTTTCAATTCCTCTCAGATTCTGGGTAGGGAGATATTTAGCGCTGTTCAGAAATAGCGAACACAGAGAGTCCAGTTGCATGTGGGGCTGCCTAAAGGCTCCCCTGGGGAGTTCAGTTGTACCCAAAGGCTTATTTTGGGGGCTATTTTTGATGGGCAAAATGGGACTCGTACACGTTTTCTGGGGTCCTATTTTCAATTCCTCTCAGATTCCAGGTAGGGCTGTATTTAGGGCTGTTCAGAAAGAGCGAACACAGAGAGTCCAGTTGCATGTGGGGCTGCGTAAAGGCTCCCCTGGGGAGTTCAGTTGTACCCAAAGGCTTCCTTTGGGGGCAATTTTTGATGGGCAAAAGGGGCTCTGTAGGCGTTTTCTGGGGTCCTATTTTCAATTCCTCTCAGATTCCGGATAGGGAGATATTTGGGGTTCTTCAGAAAGAGCGAACACAGAGAGTCCAGTTGCATGTGGGGCTGCGTAAAGGCTTCCCTGGGGAGTTCAGTTGTACCCAAAGGCTTCCTTTGGGGGCAATTTTTGATAGGCAAAATGGGTCTTGTACACGTTTTCTGGGGTCCTATTTTCAATTCCTCTTAGATTCCGGGCAGAGAGATATTTAGCGCTGTTCAGAAAGCGTGAACAGAGAGAGTCCAGTTGCATGTGGGGCTGCGTAAAGGCTCCCCTGGGGAGTTCAGTTGTACCCAAAGGCTTCCTTTGGGGGCAATTTTTGATAGGCAAAATGGGCCTTGTACACGTTTTCTGGGGTCCTATTTTCAATTCCTCTTAGATTCCGGGTAGGGAGATATTTAGCGCTGTTCAGAAAGAGCGAACACAGAGAGTCCAGTTGCATGTGGGGCTGCGTAAAGGCTCCCCTGGGGAGTTCAGTTGTACCCAAAGGCTTCCTTTGGGGGCAATATTTGACGAGTGAAAGGGGCTCTGTACGTGATTTCTGGGGTCCTATTTTCAATTCCTCTCAGATTCCAGGTAGGGCTGTATTTAGGGCTGTTCAGAAAGAGCGAACACAGAGAGTCCAGTTGCATGTGGGGCTGCGTAAAGGCTCCCCTGGGGAGTTCAGTTGTACCCAAAGGCTTCCTTTGGGGGCAATTTTTGATGTGAGTAAGGGGCTCTGTACGCGATTTCTGGGGACCCATTTTCAATTTCTCCCAGATTCCGGGTAGGGAGATATATAGGGTTGTTCAGAAAGAGCGAACGCAAGGAGTCCAGCTGCATGTGGGTCTAAGTGAAGGCTCCCCTGGGGAGTTCAGTTGTACCCAAACACTTCCTTTGGGGGCAATTTTTGATGGGAAAAATGGGCCTTGTACACATTTTCCAGGGTCCTATTTTCAATTCCTCTTAGATTCCGGGTAGGTATGTATTTAGGGTTTTTAAGAAAGAGTGAACACAGAGAGTCCAGTTGCATGTGGGGCTGCATAAAGGCTCCCCTGGGGAGTTCAGTTGTACCCAAAGGCTTCCTTTGGGGGAAATTTTTGACGGGCAAAATGGGCCTTGTACACGTTTTCTGGGGTCCTATTTTCAATTCCTCTTAGATTCCGGGTAGAGAGATATTTAGCGCTGTTCAGAAAGCGCGAACACAGAGAGTCCAGTTGCATGTGGGGCTGCGTAAAGGCTCCCCTGGGGAGTTCAGTTGTACCCAAAGGCTTCCTTTGGGGGAAATTTTTGACGGGTGAAAGGGGCTCTGTACGCGATTTCTGGGGTCCTATTTTCAATTCCTCTCAGATTCCGGGTAGGGATGTCCTTAGGTTTCTTCAGAAGGAGCGAACACAGAGAGTCCAGTTGCATGTGGGGCTGCGTAAAGGCTCCCCTGGGGAGTTCAGTTGTACCCAAAGGCTTCCTTTGGGGGCAATTTTTTATGGGCAAAGGGGCTCTGTAGGCGTTTTCTGGGGTCCTATTTTCAATTCCTCTCAGATTCCGGATTGGGAGATATTTGGGGTTCTTCAGAAAGAGCGAACACAGAGAGTCCAGTTGCATGTGGGGCTGCGTAAAAGCTCCCCTGGGGAGTTCAGTTGTACCCAAAGGCTTCCTTTGGGGGCAATTTTTGATGTGAGTAAGGGGCTCTGTACGCGATTTCTGGGGACCCATTTTCAATTTCTCCCAGATTCCGGGTAGGGAGATATATAGGGTTGTTCAGAAAGAGCGAACGCAAGGAGTCCAGCTGCATGTGGGTCTAAGTGAAGGCTCCCCTGGGGAGTTCAGTTGTACCCAAACACTTCCTTTGGGGGCAATTTTTGATGGTTGAAAGGGGCCTTGTACACGTTTTCTGGGGTCCTATTTTCAATTCCTCTTAGATTCCGGGTAGGGAGATATTTAGCGCTGTTCAGAAAGAGCGAACACAGAGAGTCCAGTTGCATGTGGGGCTGCGTAAAGGCTCCCCTGGGGAGTTCAGTTGTACCCAAAGGCTTCCTTTGGGGGCTATTTTTGATGGGCAAAATGGGACACGTACACGTTTTCTGGGGTCCTATTTTCAATTCCTCTCAGATTCCAGGTAGGGCTGTATTTAGGGCTGTTCAGAAAGAGCGAACACAGAGAGTCCAGTTGCATGTGGGGCTGCGTAAAGGCTCCCCTGGGGAGTTCTGTTGTACCCAAAGGCTTCCTTTGCGGGCAATTTTTGATGTGTGAAAGGGGCTCTGTATGCATTTTCTCGGGTCCTATTTTCATTTTCTCTCAGATTCCGGGTAGGTATGTATTTAGGGTTTTTAAGAAAGAGTGTACACAGAGAGTCCAGTTGCATGTGGGGCTGCGTAAAGGGTCCCCTGGGGAGTTCAGTTTTACCCAAAAGCTTCCTTTCGGGGAAATTTTTGATGTGAGTAAGGGGCTCTGTACGCGATTTCTGGGGACCTATTTTCAATTTCTCCCAGATTCCGGGTAGGGAGATATATAGGGTTGCTCAGAAAGAGCGAAAGCAAGGAGTCCAGCTGCATGTGGGTCTAAGTGAAGGCTCCCCTGGGGAGTTCAGTTGTACCCAAAGACTTCCTTTGGGGGCAATTTTTGATGGGCAAAATGGGCCTTGTACACGTTTTCTGGGGTCCTATTTTCAATTCCTCTCAGATTCCGGATTGGGAGATATTTGGGGTTCTTCAGAAAGAGCGAACACAGAGAGTCCAGTTGCATGTGGGGCTGCGTAAAGGCTCCCCTGGGGAGTTCAGTTGTACCCAAAGGCTTCCTTTGGGGGCAATTTTTGATGTGAGTAAGGGGCTCTGTACGCGATTTCTGGGGACCCATTTTCAATTTCTCCCAGATTCCGGGTAGGGAGATATATAGGGTTGTTCAGAGAGAGCGAACGCAAGGAGTCCAGCTGCATGTGGGTCTAAGTGAAGGCTCCACTGGGGAGTTCAGTTGTACCCAAACACTTCCTTTGGGGGCAATTTTTGATGTGAGTAAGGGGCTCTGTACGCGATTTCTGGGGACCCATTTTCAATTTCTCCCAGATTCCGGGTAGGGAGATATATAGGGTTGTTCAGAAAGAGCGAACGCAAGGAGTCCAGCTGCATGTGGGTCTAAGTGAAGGCTCCCCTGGGGAGTTCAGTTGTACCCAAACACTTCCTTTGGGGGCAATTTTTGATGGGAAAAATGGGCCTTGTACACGTTTTCTGGGGTCCTATTTTCAATTCCTCTTAGATTCCGGGTAGGGAGATATGTAGCGCTGTTCAGAAAGAGCGAACACAGAGAGTCCAGTTGCATGTGGGGCTGCGTAAAGGCTCCCCTGGGGAGTTCAGTTGTACCCAAAGGCTTCCTTTGGGGGAAATTTTTGACGGGTGAAAGGGGCTCTGTACGTGTTTTCTGGGGTCCTATTTTCAATTCCTCTTAGATTCCGGGTAGAGAGATATTTAGCGCTGTTCAGAAAGCGCGAACACAGAGAGTCCAGTTGCATGTGGGGCTGCGTAAAGGCTCCCCTGGGGAGTTCCGTTGTACCCAAAGGCTTCCTTTGGGGGCAATTTTTGATGGGCAAAATGGGCCTTGTACACGTTTTCCGGGGTCCTATTTTCAATTCCTCTCAGATTCCGGGTAGGTATGTATTTAGGGTTTTTAAGAAAGAGTGAACACAGAGAGTCCAGTTGCATGTGGGGCTGCGTAAAGGCTCCCCTGGGGAGTTCAGTTGTACCCAAAGGCTTCCTTTGCGGGCAATTTTTGATGTGTCAAAGGGGCTCTGTATGCATTTTCTCGGGTCCTATTTTCATTTTCTCTCAGATTCCGGGTAGGTATGTATTTAGGGTTTTTAAGAAAGAGTGAACACAGAGAGTCCAGTTGCATGTGGGGCTGCGTAAAGGCTCCCCTGGGGAGTTAAGTTGTACCCAAAAGCTTCCTTTCGGGGCAATTTTTGATGTGAGTAAGGGGCTCTGTACGCGATTTCTGGG